>JAQMYJ010000017.1:253121-271015 GCA_030014305.1 Clarias laeviceps
TGTGTGTGTATAATATGTGTGTGTATAATATTTGTGTGTGTATAAGTGCGTGTGTGTGTGTGTGTGTATATAATATGTGTGTGTGTATAATATTTGTGTGTGTGTGTGTATAATATGTGTGTGTATAATATTTGTGTGTGTATAAGTGCGTGTGTGTGTGTGTGTGTATATAATATGTGTGTGTGTATAATATTTGTGTGTGTGTGTGTATAATATGTGTGTGTATAATATTTGTGTGTGTATAAGTGCGTGTGTGTGTGTGTGTGTATATAATATGAGTGTGTGTGTGTGTGTGTGTATATAATATGAGTGTGTGTGTGTGTATATAATATGAGTGTGTGTGTGTGTGTGTGTGTGTATATAATATGAGTGTGTGTGTGTGTGTGTGTGTGTGTGTGTGTATAATATTTGTGTGTGTGTGTGTCACCTGTTTCCCGTCGAGTGTGTAGATCCTCTTGACGGCGCCACTCTCCAGTTTGATGGCCTCTGTGATGTCGGTGAGAACCTGCTCGAACGAGTGCGCGGTCTTCTTGTTCAGCAGAACCCTGACGGCCTTCCTGGGCTTCACGCCGCTGCGCATCACCGTCACCAGCTTGGGCCGCACGAAGTCCTTGGTCTCGCGCATCTCACTCGCCAGCCGGCTCGCCGCGTTCTTCTGCATGGCACTGGCCTTCACGTTCACAGACCAGTTGGGGTTCACGTTCTTCGTGTAGTCCACTTTCTTGTAGTAGTTCTCTGAGGCGCACACGTAGCTCTCACCTGCAGGGAACCAGCACAAGAACCGGGTTCTACAGTCAGACCCTTCATGTTTCAGAGGAATCTCTCACTGCAGATGATTAATTTTCCAGTCTTCCTCTAAAGAAGATTCGAGAGCGAGTCCATCTCTCCAGTCTTCTAGAAACTTCTTGAAATGTTTCAAGAACAAGTCTCTCTATAAACCACCTCAGTCTCTCAAATCATCTTACAGAATTATAAAATAAACATTTACTTTTTTTTTTTAGTTAAGTTTTTATATTTTAGTTTTTTCACTGAACACGACTTTACAGCACATGTTTTCTGAACAACGTTCTGGAGGAATATTTCTGTGAGGAGAGCGCCAGAGCCGTGATCTCTGAATCTTTAGTTCTATAAACAGCTCCAGTGGGTTCCTCTCGCCCCCACGCCGGCACCGAGCTCCTCCACCCACACAGACACCAGGTTATATAAGCACACACACACACACACACACACAGCACTGTGTTTCCTGGGTGTCAGATGAGATTACAGCATGCGGCTCATACGAAACCATCACACACATACGGCGCTGAACTGGGATCAACATCCATCCTCACACCTCTAATCACATCTCCACCTCCATCTCCACCATCACTTCCATCTCCATCTTCCCCATGACCTCCATCTCCACACTGACCTCCATCTCCATCCTCATGTCTCTATCTCTGTCTACATTTCCACCCCCTGATTTCCTTCTAAAACTCCACCTCCACCCCTCTATACTCCACTCCTGCATCTTCACTCCAATTCCTCACCTTCCCTCATTCACACCCCTCCACCTCCTCACCCTACCTCACTCCTTCTCTCTCCGCCCTCTGTATGATCCTGAACAATCTTATTTGTGTGTGTGTGTGTGTGTGTGTGTTAATCGGAGCCTTGTCTATCTCTATACCATAAACTCTACTCCACCTCATTTTCTCTGTTCCTGTTATATCGATTTATCATGTCCAGCGTACACACACACACACACACACACACACACACACACACACACACACACACACACACTGGGGCATTAACAATGATTTATATGCACTGAGTGCCATGGCAGAGACAGACAATGAAAAACAATATACATCACACACACACACACACACACACACACACACACAGATAACAGTCTCATGTATGTTTTCTTCACTGTTTCATATCGCAGTCTAATAACGGTGAAAAAGCCACGGTTGTGTCGATGATCAGTTAAACAATATATCGCGATACATCACATCTTATACATTGTTACCATGGAAACTGAGGGCTTTTATCTCAATTTTGCATGTGAATGTATTTGCTTTTTTAAACAGGAATTCGAGGTGTTTTGCTGATCTCACGATAAATTCTGTTACAGAAGACTGTGCTTATGAATCGTGAATATTGAAATACCTTTAAAAAATTATTTTAAAAAAGAGACTGGGAAACTTCTTAGGTTTCTGATCCCTTTAAAAATGTGAAATGTTAAAATCTTTATAACGTAAAAAATGATTTATTAATAAGACGAGAAAGTATAAACGTAATTTTGTGAAAATTTAACTATTAAAAATGTACTCAGCATATATTTGAACACAAAGAATCACAACGAATATAAAATCACTTTAATGCCTGAATGTTTAAACCATGATTAAAATTTATATTAAGCCATTTATAAACCGTGACAAATCCAATAAAACAAACGTACGTTATACACTGTGATTTTTTATTCAATTCGGCTACTAATTAGTATCTAATAAATACTGATGCTGTGGAACAAACTGTGTTGTGTTTTGTTCAAATGCTGTGTCGTGGGTCAGGGGTAGCTCAGTTGTCCCTGTTGGGCCCTTGAGCAAGGCCCTTAACCCTCACCTGCTCAGATGTATAATGAGATAAAAAAATTTAAGTCACTCTGGATAAGGGCATCTGCCAAATGTAAATGTCTCCTACAAAAGCAAAATTTGCTCCATGCTCCAGTCCAGTAGGTGGCAGTATTGCACCAATTGCTCATAAACTCAAAAGATGAAGAGGCATAATTGATCATCTTACAAAATACAGAAGATACAGAGTTTTCTCCAGAGACATATTGTGATCAACTTTAGAGAACTTTTGAAGGATTTGAACTGAATCGATCAACAAGCTAACGTAACTGTGCCAAAGTGTTTTATATCCCTTATATCATAAACACACTAAAATCTAATGGTGTTTTCACATTAGGCATGATTGATTTGTACTGTGCCCAGGAATGATCACCCATCGAGTACTGATCTCAAGCTAGGAACATCTTCCTGCGTTCTCACTGAGCAAAATGAACCAGTACTTGGGGTCAAAGTGATCTCGGAAACGTTCCCGGGTTCCTAATGTGAAAACACACTTAGAGAATCGAACAATTAGGAGAAGCCGAATACATCTTTAAATAAAGCATCGACTCTCGCTGTTTTTTTTTATACGGCGCTCTGAACAGCAAACGTCTAAATCATCATCAGCTGCACCGTGTGTTTTTAACTCCGTTCAGATAAAAGTGGATCCTGGAGCAGAGAGAAGGAGCAGCTGTGTGTGCGTGTGCATGTGTGTGTGCATGTGTGTGTGTGTGTTTAAGGTAAAAGGGAAATCTTCCTGCAGGATCAGAGCATCGGGTTTGGCTCCAGGGATGAGGGGAACTTATTTGGAAAAGGAAACCGGAACAGATGAGCTTCTGATAAAATGAGTTTTAAACATCAATGCAAATGAGAAACGAGAGAAGGGACAAAAAAACAGAGTGAAGATAGACAAACAGAAAGCTGAGAGACTTCACCTTACTGCTGAGAGTCACTCCACACACACACCACACCTCATGTGACATCATCATCATCATCATCATCATCATGACTCAGTATTAGTTCCGTCATTAACAGTACAACTATTACAGATTTCCAGTAAAGTATAAACATGATCATGTGACCTTCAAGTAACGCTAGCTAGCTCGCACTCTATGTCTGTGAGAAATGATCGACTCTTTTCAATTAGCTACAAAGTGAAATAGCTTTATTAACATTAGCTAACTCGTAAGAGAACGTTCCTATGTCCGAGGAAATGAGTTAGACCATATTCGCCTTTCAACCCTGGTGCATTATGGGTATTTTGCACCTGATAGGGTACTGTGTTCGGCCCTCGCTCTGTGTTGTTGGATTTTACAAGCGAAATTCTCCAGAATAATTTATAGTTACAAAACAAAACGACTCCAACAACAGCAGACGTTACAGGATTAAACTAGCGTCGTTAGCTAGCTAGCTTAGCAGTAGTGTACAGCTAATGTGCAGACACTGACAGGCAGCACAGCGTCCTATGTAATAGTTTGCTTAGAGTTGTAAGATTAATATTGAATCAGGATATTTATAAAACTGTGACAGGAACAGAACGGCGATACAGATGGAATCACACCTGAGTATCGTGATAATATCGTATCGGGACGCTCTGGTGATTCTCATCATTACTGCTTCCGCTACTGAATTGTGACATGTGATAAAAACCTACCTGTTGATGCCACATATGCTCCCCCCAAACCACACACACACACACACACACACACACAAACCTTCCTCCAGCTGGTCGAGGGTGCTAATCTTGCGAGTGCCGTCGATGGTGAAGATGAAGCGTACGCCGTGCGGCAGGTTGATGTGGTCGGACAGCGAGCGCGTCAGGTCCTCCAGCAGCGCGTCAAAGGTGCGGAAGCGCTCTTGCGCCACGGCGTACACGATGCCGCGGAAGTAGCGGTCGCCGTTGCGGTAGAAGCGCACCTTCTTGGCCTTCTTCTCGTTGGTGAGCGCCTGCAGCGTGCGCGTGCGGTAGAAGCTGCAATGCGCGCTGTGTGTCGGGCTCGGCAGGCCGTTCTTCTCCGGCTTCCTGCGGCATGACTTGTCTCGCTCGTCAAAGTGTCCGAAATCCAGCTCCATGGCAACGCTGAGGAATTATGGGTAACTAAAACGACAAGAAAAAAAACAACGACCGCATGCATTTAGATTCCATCATTATCGTTTCCTTTATTCTCTCCATCTCACAGTTTCTCTTCATCTCTTTCTTTGTATTAATCTTATTTCTGTCTTCCTTTTGTCCTTTTTATCCTCTCTTTGTCCCTGACCCCCTTTCCCTCCATATCTGGTCTCACATTTTTCTCTTTTATTTCTCTCTTTTCCCTGCTTTTTTCCTTCCTTTCTTTCTTCTCACTCCCTCTTTCCTTTCTCGCTCAATTGTTTCATTTCCAAAGACTTGAGCATTGTCTATTCAGTTAGTTAATGCCATATCAACCAAACACATACACACACACACACACACACACACACAGACACAGACACAGACACTTTCTAGTGAAACCAGAGCCAGCATCCAGTGGAAAGCATTAATATTTCATTTTACAACACAATCATAGCTGTATATGACATTCAATTCATTACACACACACACACACACACACACACACACACACACACACACACACATATTCGGATTCTGCTCTCAGGCATGAATACAAGTGTGCCCTACATTCCCTGTGCTGAAGGACAATCTGAACGATTGGCCTCTATATATACACACACACACACACACACACTTAGTGGTGGCTACAGTTACAGCACTGTAGGAACAAAGGCTCTGTCCCAATTACTAGCATCATGTGTAGTACGACAAATGAATGAAAGTGAAATGTTTAAACGTTAAAGCAGCGTTAAAGCGTCTTCCTGCAGTGCGTTACTACACATCAAACCTGAGGAGGCCTCATCAGGATCAAACGATACAGGATCCGGAAGAGGTGAGTTTCACGTGACCTTTAACCTTTTCATAAACATGTTAGTCACGTCACAGCAGCAGGTGATACAACACCAAACTCTCCACCTGGGACATACGATATGAGTCTCATATGCAAATTATATAAAAATAATCTTAAAAAACAGCGATAAACAAATACTCATGTTTCTTGTCTCACTTTTATAACTCTGCTGTGTCACCATCATCATCACCATCATCATCATCATCACCTTCATCTTCAATATCATCATGACCACCATCACCACCACCACCATCATCATCACCTTCATCTTCAATATCATCATCACCATCATCATCACCACCACCATCATCACCTTCATCACCACCATCACCATCACCTTCATCTTCAATATCATCACCACCAACACCACCACCACCACCATCATCGTCATCACCATCATCACCACCACCATCATCATCATCACCTTGATCTTCAGTATCATCATCACCATCACCACCACCACCTTCACCATCACCACCATCATCATCATCATCACCTTCATCTTCAATATCATCATCACCACCATCACCACCATAATCACCACCAACACCACCACCATCGTCATCACCTTCATCTTCAATATCATCACCATCTTCATCACCACCACCATCATCACCATCATCACCACCATCATCACCTTCATCATCACCACCATCCTTCATCATCACCACCATCATCATCAACACCTTCATCACCACTATCATCATCATCTCCGCCACCACTTTCATCACCACCACCACCACCTTCATCATCACCACCATCACCACCATCATCATAACCTTCATCATCACCACCATCCTTCATCATCACCTTCATCACCACCATGATCATAATCACCAACATCATCACCATCATCACCACTATCATCATCATCATCATCACCATCACCATAATCACCATCATCGCCACCATCATCATAACCTTCATCATCACCACCATCCTTCATCATCACCGCCATCACCTTCATCATCACCACCATGATCATAATCACCATCATCATCACCTTCATTACCATCACCACCACCATCCTCATCTACATCACCATAATTACATCTTCAACACTATCATTACCATCACCTTCGTCACCTTTATCGTCATCCTCATCATCACCACCTTCATTACCATCAGCATCATCATTCCTTTTTCTTCTTTATCTTTTACTCTCCTTAATCTTCCCAAGCTTTCACATCATCTCTCTCACTCTCTCTTTCTGTTTCTCCTTGGTCTTCCTGTCTCACCCCCTCATCCCTTTCATACTCTGTCTATTCTATCTCTCTTCATCTCGTCTCTTTTCCCCCTCTTCTCTCTGGTCTTTCTGTCTCATTTTATACCACTTTTTCACCCTCTCTCTCACATCTGAGTAAGGCAGTTTGGCGCGTTTTGGGGGGACAAGCGCCAGAAATTGGAAAAACACAGCTGCTTCTTTTCACTGCTAAGCGATCTGTCCATCACCCGAGAAGAGAAAAGAAACAGAGAGAGAGAGTGGGAGAGAGAGAGAGGAGTGGATCAGTGAGAATTCCATCTGTAGCTTTTTACTTTAGTAGTTTGGACAGAATGAATAGATTACATCAATTTAAGGAGAAATAAAAGACACACTTACACACACACACACACACTCACTGCTTGTAGACGATACAACCCTTTCCACTCAGTTCAAGACTCTTCTTACCCATGTTTTGAAATGTTTATAGATAGATAGACATATAGATAGATACAGTCATGTTCAGTTTACTGCCCCCTCATCTAGAACAATTATTTTAACTCTTTTAATTGTCTTTGTGCGAAAACATAATAAAAATCATCTGATGTAGCAGGTCTCAGTATTTGGCAAATACAACCTAAGACAAACAACATATAACATTTTTCACCATGGCATTATTTATTTAACAAAAATACATCCAAAAAGAAAGAAAAACACATTTGGACAATACTAAGTACCACTATTGTTAAATAGTTTGTAGATCCACCTTTAGCAGCGATAACTTGATGTAATGTTTCCTGTATGTCTTTATCAGTCTCTCAGTCAGTTCGTTGAGATTTTGGGGTGTTCGCTTCTCCACAGCTCTCTTAAGATCCCGGCACAGCAATTCAGTTGGGTTGAGGTCTGGACTTTGACTAGGCCATTTCAAAACCTTAATTCTTTTATTTTTCAGCCATTCTAATGTTGAGTTACTGGTGTGCTTCAAATTATTGTCCTGTTGCATGACTCGATTTCAACCAAGCTTTAGCTGTTGTACAGATGGCCTCACATTTGCCTCTGGAATACCCTGCGGCTGCAAAAACAAGCCCAAATCATCAGCCCTCCACCACCACTCTTGTGGTGTTTCTGCTGTTTAGTTTCCCCAAATAAACAACTCCACTTTGGTTTCATTTGTCCACAGGACGTTGTTCCAGCTGCCTTGTGTTTTGTTCAGATGCAGTTTTGTGAACCTCAGTTGTGGCTCCACGTTCTTTTTAGACAGACGAGACTTTCTCCTGGCAACACTTCCAAACAAACCGTACTTGTTCAGTCTTCTTCTAATTGTGCTGTTCTACACACATTGTGCAAATACCCACAATGCACCAAAGTTAAGAGGCGAATAAGGTCTAACACATTTAAAGCAAGTTTTCATGGACTTTAACATGTAACATGCTCAGTGAAGCCTGTAGGGTCTGAAATGTAGCTCTTGGGGTATTTTGTATTTCTCTGAGCATCACATGTTCTGCCCTTGGGGTGAAGGTACTGGGACGTCACCCTCTTGGGAAGACTGGCGACTGTCATGAAACCTTTTCATTTGTGAATAATCTTTCTCACTGTAGAACGTTTAACACCTAGTTCACTGGAAATGGTTTCATAACCCTTTCCAGATTGATGTGCAGCAAAAATTGTGTCTCTATCATTGCTCAAGTCTTTCCTTCTTGGCTTTGTGTTAACACACACACACACACCTGAATGCTCCAGACCAGCAAACTGCCAAAACTTCAGCTTTTATAGAGCTCTGTACCCCTGCTGATGATCAGGTAATCAGGGACTGATGAATAGCAAAACCTGGCTGCAACTTACCTTCTTAGATCCTGTTGGAGCAATAAAGGGGTACTAAGTATTGCCCACATGTTTTTTTTTTCTTTTTGGATCTTTGATGTTCATCGAGGTTGTTTTTGTGTAATACTGAGACCCGCTACGATCAGATGAGTTTTATTATGTTTAAACACAAAAACACATAGAATTAAAAGAGGGGGAACATACTTTTACACATGACTCTAGATATATGTGAGTGTGTATTCATTTTGGGATGCCTCCCCCCACCCCCTGAACCACCCACGCACACACACATACACTTTCATAAATTAACATAAATCAATACACACACATCCCCTCCCCCCCCCCCTCAATCAATATCCTCTAATCAATATCTATATATAACCTTTAATCCTTTTCTTGCAGTAAAGTGTGTCAGCGATTCTATAGTTTCCCTCTCTCTCTCACATACACACACACACACACACACACACACTACCTGCTAGGGTCCAGTGCATTGTGGGAACTGGGGACTTTATTTAATGTTTTCAACACAATCACAAAATGATGACTCTGAACACGGTGCACCAGTGCAGTTTGGGACACGTCCTCTCTGTCTCAGCATCTCCAGCTGTTCTAACATGACATGCGACTGTCCTTCCTGTGGTCTTTTTGTGTCCATTGCTGGACACCTCTCCTCCCTCTTCTGTGTCTTTATCCTCTCTCTATTCTTCTCTCAATTAACTTTTAGAATTCTGGATTTTCAGACCCTGAGTATGACTCTTACAGTTTTGTCTTCTGTTCTCCTTAAGAGACCATGAACCACACACACACACACACACAGGATGGAGCAGGTTGTGTGGGTTAAGCCCCCTTTTTAACAAATCCCCGTCCCTCCCCCGGAGCATTCGGATGTCTTTTGAATTAGATTTATCTGTTTAAATTTTTAATGCTGTATTTGTACTGTTAAAGCCTTTCAGCATGATAGAGACAGAGCGAGAGAGAGAGACAGAGGGAGAGAGAGACAGAGAGAGAGGGGGACATTGTGTGTGTCCTGTACAAATCGGATTAAAGATGAACAAAAGAGTGCAGCAAACAGAGCAGGGGAATTAAAGAGCTACCGTATGAAAGAAATTTGTCTTCCTGTCAGTCTCCATTATACTTCAGTACACTACATTACCCAAAGTTCTTTGCAGCAAAAATAAATAAATAAATCAACAAATAACTTTCTGCAAAAAAAATTACTTCATTTAAAATGTGTGACACAGTTCCAGAGTCTAAGTAGTAACGCTGTGATGCTCCCTGTGTAACACAGTGACGCTCTGTAACATACAGATACTCAGTAACACAGACATGAGATGTTCCTGTTCAGTTGCACAGTATGAGTGCAGATCAATTCCTGCTATCCATTATCACCCAGATGAGGATGGGTTCCCTGTTGAGTCTGGTTCCTCTCAAGGTTTCTTCCTATTGCCATCTCAGGGAGTTTTTCCCTCAGCACCGTCGCCCTCGGCTTGTTCATCAGGGACGATCTCATCATTCTGATTTATACACATTTCCATAATTTTCTTTTAATATTGTAAAGCTGCTTTGCGAGAATGACTCTACTGTTATACAAATAAAATTGAATTGAAATGAGTTACATTACATCATGGCATTATGGCAGATGCCTTTACATTCAGAGGGACTTACATTCTTATACATTTGATCAGTTGAGGGTTAAGGGCCTCGCTCAAGGGCCCAACAGTGGCAACTTGGTGGTCGTGGGGTTTGAACCTGGGACCTTTTGAACCGTAGTTCAATGCCTTAACCACTGGAGTCGGATCTCCACTACTGAAGTACAAAGTTTAAGTGTATGAGTGTAGAGTATAGAGTGTATAGTGTTTGACTGGAGACTCAGGCTTGGGTTTGAGCTTTTTTGGAAAACGTCCATGTGATCTCTTAACATAAATATGTCTTCGTGATGAAGCATTCAGACCTCAAGCTTTAGCCTCGAGGCAATTGGCTATTAATCTCATCCTCTTTTTATGATAGAAAGTAATACATTTTATAAATCACAAATCCACAAAAGAACCGCCGGCAGCCGATTCTCTCTTTAGGAGAGAAGGAGAGAAGATCTCTCTTACAGAGCTCACAGTTCACAGTCTCGCCGCGCTACACGACATGACAGTGTATTCGTTACACGAATGCATCGGAACAAAACGTCTGAAATCGGAGCCTTTAAGTAAATATGACATGCACAATGGAAAATAAATGACTTGTACGTACGCTGGCTCAAAACCCCTTTGTGTGTGTGTGTGTGTGTGTGTGTGTGTGTGTGTGTGCGCATGTGTGCGTGTACATGCTATCTTCCTGTCACAATGAGCTCTTAATTACAGCAATAAGTAGCACATAAAGCTTCCACACTATTGCTAAATGCTAATGACAGCTGATTTTTGGTGGGTTTGCTAAACCATGTCCTGTCTGTGTGTGTGTATGTGTGTCTGTGTGTGTGTGTGAGAGAGAGAGAGAGAGAGAGAGAGAAAGAGAAATGTTAATATAATAAATATAACTCCAGCAAATAAAGTGGGACAGAATGAGGGAGACAGAAAGCATACTTTATCCTCTCATCGTATAAACACACTGCGCTGATCCTCCACCATGGAGTGTTAACTGTTAAACGTTTTAAGCGAGCTCTGCTTATTCTACTCAGACTCTGTTTACTGCTCTGTTAGAAAGCTCTGTTCTTCTCAGAAATCCTGCAGCACTTGTGTGGTAATGTGTCAAGCAGCTGCAGGGTGATAAAGTGACGAGCAGTAATGGGAACGAATCATCATGGACATCCGTTATAGAGGAAAAAAATTTAAGAGCAAAAAAATTACTTAATTCTTTCCAATTTTAAGTTGAAGCACAACTTCTTCTCAATATGTTTTAAAAAGCATATTTTGAACTGTGGCATGTTGTATACAGACCATGAAAGGAGGTAAAGGGACAAGTTTACACCAGCTGTACAGGACGCTTTGGGGTGGAGCCATGTATCTGTCTTTACATCCCTCCTACTGTCATGGCTGCCATGAGAAAAGTGTCAGCAGTTGCATGTTGCTCAAAAAAGCTTCATGTGAGCCAGAGTGCCATGGTGCTGCTATGTAGCTACACTTATTCTCAAAGTGGGGACCAGAGTGCGGCCTGGTTAATTTGAGACCAAATTAAGAACTGCTAAATAAAGCATGGTCTGGAGACCAAAAGAAGGACTAGGGTCCAAAGTGGGGACATGGGAATAAAGTAGGGGCCTGTAGACAAAAGTGAGGACCAGAGTCCAAAGTAGGGGCTGGGGAGTAAAGTAGGGGCTGGAGATCAAAATGAGGACTGTGGAATAAATTATGGGTTTAAGACCAAAGGGAGGACTGGGGAGAAGTATGAGCGGGACACCCAAGTGGCTACCAGAGTCCATAGTGGGGACTTAGGAATAAAGAAGAGTCTTTAGTTGAGACTTAGATCAAATTGGGCACATTAGAACAAAGTGGGAACCTGTGACCAGTGTAGGGAACCAGGGATTAGAGTTGTGAATCACAGGTAGACTTTAGTTAGACCTACATTTTTGGGACTTTTAGTCTGATGTCTCAGATATAGTTCTTAGATGTTTGTGAAATATTAAAAACTACTCTGGTAAATAGTGAAATTGTGTGTAACTTGTGTTAAGTGTGTAAATATCATATCTGGTACAAAGTGATAATCTGTGGATTGGAGATCTAAGTGTGGACTGCAGACCAAAATAGGGACCGGGGACCAAAGTGGAGACAGGAATCCAAAATGGAAACCAAAATGTGGACTGAGAACAAAAGTAGGGGACAAAGAAAAGTGTTGCTAGGCAACCAAACTGTGGACTTGGGATCAAAGTGGTAGCTGAGGTCCAAATTGGTAACTAGGGTGTGTTGCTAGTATCAAAACAAAATTAAGTATGATCCAGTAAAAGCAACAATTCCAACTAGTGGCTGGAATTATTCAGTGGCTCTACCCTGTGGTACGTCTGGTCTGATGTTTCTTCAGTTCCATATTCACATCCTTACCTGCAATTAGGTAAATACCATTTACTGTTTACACAACTGATTAAAAGTCTACAGAGTCATTGAGATGAATACCACAGGTGTTAAGAAGTCAGCAGGGATCCCTGGTGCCTCTAGTGACTGGATTTAGCGGTTTATTTAATTTGTGGTTAACCAGTTAGCTTAGAAAGTTATACAGTATGTAGGCACTTTAGCTATATAGAAAGATAAAAAGATAAGAAAAATTAAACAGATGATAAAACTGTCTTCACACAGTGTGTGTGTGAATTGGTTTTGATCGAATCGATCATATATATATATATATATATATATATATATATATTCACTCACTCACACACACGTTCAATGAATTAGGCATGCTTCACAGCTGACAGAGGGGCCGGACACACACCCATCTGCTCCTTTAATGGACAGTAAATTGCACACACACACACACACACACACACACCAGAAGCTGTTCATTAGCCTTTCATCACTGCAATACAGAAAGAGGCTAATTTAATTAACATTCTAATACCAACACACACTTTTTTTTAATCTTTAACAAACAAAAGAGCAGAATCATTTTACTGTAAACTGACAGTAAAACTAAATGGATTATTTTTTTCCCCACGCTAAATTAAAGGAAATGTTAGTTCATGTAACAAATACTACAGAAATGGGTGAGTGTGAGGTTACCAGAGCTTCTCCTCAGCGCTCACTAGCATGTTGCTAACCAGTCAGTCGTGTCTCGTGCAGGGCAGGTGTGCGCGCGAGCGGCGTTCCATTGTGTCAGGAGGTGGGCGGGGCCAAAATGGCCTCATAAATAAATAAATTAATTAATGAATGAAAATAAAAATAAAAAACACAATAAGTGTGTTAATATGTCACAGAGCTACACTATACTGTAATACAGCAGTGTGCGGTTGAGTGGGATACACGTCTCACACAAGCGCGCGCCGCACGCGCACCCGAGACCACGCGCACCCACAAACGCAGCGAAGGGGGAAAAAAAAAAGGGAATTCAATACAAGATAAAAGGAAAAAAACACACACAATAAAATCAAATTGTCAAATCCCCTCTTTAGGTCAAATTCTATAGTCAAATAATAATAATAATAATAATAATAATAATAATAGTACAGGAACGTTTTTACGCAATCCTCTCATTACAAAGAAAGTGTCATAGATTAAACAGACTCGTGTTTCAGTTAATCAAAAAAAAAATCAATTGAGGTTCTGATTTAAAATAAATTTTTTAAATCATTAGTGAAACATAACGGTTCAACGGTTTCCCGACTCTACCTGTCTGATTCCGAGACACTGAACCCGCAGTAATCAGAGAACAGAAAGCTGACACACACACACACACACACACACACACCTTAAACACCCGGATCGGACCGGGGAGAAAAAGAACACCGTAAGGATGCCGGTACTCACCACGGTTATCTGCGGTGCGCGTGAGCCGCGTGTGTGACTGTGTGTGTGTGTGTGTGAGACAGACAGAGTGGAGCTGGTGTGCGGGTGGGTGTGGATGCTGCAGGATCTCCCTCTCTCTCTCTCTTTGTCTGCCTGCCTGTCTTTTTCTCCCGTGCCGGTGGGGCCGCGTGGTCCTAAAACCCTCCTACCATGATGCGCGCACACACACACACACACACACACAAAACCGTTTAGTCCCGACTAAGCATAGATGACGTAATCCATCCACAATGAACCGAGTTGTAGAGGTAGGCAGGATTTTTCCAATGAATCATAAAGAAATGTGTGTGTGTGTGTGTGAGATGACTATTTTGTTGAGGGGCCTTATCTGGTAGTCTGGTCAGTAAAGGAGTACAGAGAGTGAGAGAGCAACATTTGACCTGAAAGAGAGAGAGAGAGAGAGAGAGAGATCTGATGTACTTTTACAGTAATAAAGAAAGACAGAGTAAAGGAGTCGGAGGAAAGAGGAATAGGTGGAAATACGTGGGGGGGAGAAAGAAAGAATAGTAGAAAGAATGGAAGAAGGGATGGAAAGAAATGAGAGGTGTAGGAAAACAGAAAGAAATAAGGGAACAAGGGAAGGAAAAATAAGCAAAGATGTACAAAAAAGGAAAAAGTAAGTAAGAAAGAAAGAAAGAAGGGAATAGGGGAACGAAGTTGGCTGGTAAAGAAAGTATACAGGAAAGAAGAAAATAGGAAATCAGTTGAGAAATCAGGAAATAAAATGTATAAAGTAAAATGTAGATAAGAAAATTTATTAAGGAAAGAAAGGAAGGAAGAAGAGTGAGAGAAAAAAAGAAGCAAACAGAGAGATAGATTCATCTAAAAGACAAATGGTTCTCTTTTCTTTTAAACCTTTTATTAAAATTACAAAGTTACGTTTTAAAAAATAAACATTGTAATTCTCAAAATGTGTTTATTGTTGATTTGTAAATTTACTAACTCATCGTCTATATGGCTTTATCCTGTATTCAGGGTCGCACACACATCCCATCCACACTCCTATCCCAGGAGACTTAGGGCACGAGGCGGGGTACACCCTGGACAGGGTGCCAATTAATCGCAGTGATTTGTTAATTTATTAATTTATTTATATAAACATTAAACAAGAGAGACTCTGGTGTTTTTAAATCTCTCTCTCTACATTAAACACAGACCCAGTCAGAAATGATATATCTTTCAGTTTCCTTTTATGTGTGTGTGTGGGTGTGTGTGTGTGTGAGAAAGTCAAATACACTCATCATACACACACCTGTATGTTTACTTTGTCTTTTTGATGCACACTTTCATCCTCAACCTCTTTACATCACAGAGACACAAAACACAAACATCCAGAGCAAACAGATACACAAACCTGACAGATGGACAGACAGAGAGACAGACAGTACTGTTACAGGTGGACAGTTCTGTCTCTGTGTCCCTCTGGGCGTGTCCCAATCCAACCACATGCTGTGTCTTTCAGAGCAGCTTCCTGTAAGCCTACCCACACACACACACACACACACACACACAGCTGCGGGTGATCAGGAGTTTCAGGGTGTATTTTTGAGTTTAAAGCTGAAATGTGTGTTCCAGAATTAAACGTCCCCCAGCAACACTGATCAGACCAAAAAGGTTCTCAGTGTGTGTGTGTGTGTGTGTGTGTGTTGCACCACTATGATGAACTGCTGTGTCACAGTATTAAAGGCAAACTTGCTGGCTCTCCCATTTTAACACACACATCATCATATCTCTCTCTTTCTCAGTGTCACTGAATCACAGTTTAATGTGTGTGTGTGTGTGTGTGTGTGTGTGTGTGTACTCAGGGTGGGAATGCAGCAGGGGACAGCTGAGCATGGCAGAGCCGCGCCTATATGGTGTGTATGTGTGTGTGTGTGTGTGAGAGAGAGAGAGAGAGAGAGAAAGAGATGTGTGTGCCAAAAACAGACCACCACACCCAGGAGAAGAAAAAAACTAGCTAGTCGAATTAGATAGCGTGAAGACAGACAGATCAGTTATAGCTAAGGATACAAGGGCCTGAGCGGTCAGCATGGAGGAGGAGGGCGTGAGCATGCACACGTGCATTTGTGTGCGTGAATGTGAGTGAGTGTGGACAGTTGTGTCTCTCTGGGCGTGTCCCAATCCGATGCATGCTGTGTCCCTTTCCTACAACATGGTGGATGAAAGACTACACGCCGCACCGTTCCCACCCCCGACACGCGGGACTGCTTGAGCATCTGACGGATTAAACTCAAGGGGCAGGTTTCCATGGTTACCAGTAAAACGTTTAACATTGTCACAACGACACGTGAGCGGCGTTCCTCTCGTCACCAGGCTGTCAGGCACGTACGTGTGACAAATGTAGAAATGGAGAACATTTGTTAGCTGGCTAGCTATGTTTGAGGGCTTTTTATCTGTGTGTGTGTGTGTGTGTGAGACAGCAACAAATAACTGATAAATAAATCAGTTGTTTAGCATCACTAAATCCAGCTGGAGTTTTTATTTCCTGTTAAAAATACCGCTACTGTAATCCTTAACATTGTGTGTGTGTGTGTGTGTGTGTGTGTGTGAGTGTGTGTGTAGGAGAAATTCATCTGATTCAGTCATTCCTTTAGATTTTTCCAGCCGTGTGGTCAGAGAGCAGTGTCTTCGCCGGTGCTGTGGATGAGGCGTTGTGGGGAGTGCAGTGTGGGGGCGCTCCTGAGCAGAGTTTTGTCCTGGAACTGCAACAGCGTTATCTTTATCCCTGTTCTGTCTGAGTGTGAACATCATAGCACACCAAAACCACCATTTGTTCCTCATGAAGAACATGAACCCACAGAGACAAAGAGAGACAGAGACACAGAGAGAGAGAGAGAAAGAGAGACAGAGAGAGACACAGAGAGAGAGAGACAGAGAGAGAGACAGAAAGAGAGAGACAGAGAGAGAGAGAGACAGAGACACAGAGAGAGAGACACACACAGAGAGAGAGACAGAGACAGAGAGAGAGAGAGAGAGAGAGACAGAGAGAGACACAGAGAGAGAGACAGAGAGAGAGAGAGAGACACACACAGAGAGAGACAGAGAGAGAGAGACAGAGAGAGAGAGAGAGAGAGAGACTGAACCATATTAGATGGATGAATGCAGTGGATCATTCCGTAACTGAAGCACTATCACACTCGTGCTGTTGTACTGACTATCAGCGCGACTGTGATGTGATCATAGGCACAGTGGCACATCCTGAGTACTGAAGATATTCAGTACAACAGCACGGCTTTGAGTGTGATATCACTTTTATACAACAGTTCCACAAACACCATTTATTATCCACAGATTATGATGTTTCTTTATTTAACAAAGTTATTTTGCTCCGCCCACACATATCCTTCAGCGTCTGGAGGAACTAACTAACAGTGACTGGTGGAGCTGGTGACCAACAGTTAGCGAGCAACAGTTTAATTAAAACAGTGTAATTAACAGGTGGTGAGAGTGGTGTTAAACTCTTAGTGGTTCTCTGTAGCTAAAAGTTGAGAAGAATAAACCATGGAGGTGATGGACAGTCCTGAGAAACTCACCAGATTTACTTTATATTGCCACTTTGGAATATCAGCTCCGTTAACTTCAGGGTTCTGGGGTTGAATCCCAAATAGTATCAAATGGAAAGCTAGTGCACTATGTAGGGCGTACAATCACTTGTTCCACACCCCATGTAGTGCCCTTGATCAGGGGTTAGAGAGGGATTTGGGATTCAGCCTGGTGTTAGAAGCGAGTTAGCTTTGCAGCTTGGCTTAGGTGTCAATAAAACAACACCTTTTGCAATTCAGAAGGACTTAGAAGTGATGAGTGCAGAGACGGCGTGTTGTTTAAGACGCCATAACGTTATCAGATGTGTGTT
>JAQMYJ010000017.1:365821-375990 GCA_030014305.1 Clarias laeviceps
TTGGTGCAGGTGTTTGTTTACATTGAGACAGCAGCGCATTAGTAGATTATTTTACAGTAGATTATTAAATCCCACACGTAACTGTTCATAACATCACTTTTACTCAACATTTAGATTTAATTTATGGTGCAGGTTACACTGCTGTTTTTACTCAATTCTGTCTAGACAGCTTTGCGTGATGCTGTGACAGTCTGGCTGGACAGACATACTAACAGGCAGACATAATTTTTTCTGAGACTGGTTTCTGGTCTTCCAATGTAAAATGTAAAGATATCATAGAAAGAGCGAGAGACGAAACCATTCTTTTATTTATATACATTAGTCAGTATTAAAATAGTGGAAGATTTTAAAACAAGCAAATAGAATAAAGATATATAAAGTAATTTATATAATTTTAGAAAAATATTTGATATTTTACATTTTGTAACTAAAAGATATCTTACATTCTTACATTTCAGCCCTGAAGTATTTTTTTAAAGAAGATTTAACTACAAAAGTTGAGGAAATCAGATTAAATAAATAAATAAATAAATCTTGGTTGTTGTGTTGCCTAGCAACAGAGACGCACTGAAGACTAAACAGGAAGTGGAGTTGCATGGACGTCCTTCAGCACTCAGCTTTAACTAAAAGTATAAACAGATAACGAAAGCTGTTGCAGAATAACAGATGGATTATGGGTGAGAACATGTGAGAGAAATGTGAGAGATGAGATCGTGAGTAATTAAGTGTAAAGTAGAACAAGTTCTTTAAAAGGTCGTGTAAAGGCAAAATCAGTCCAGTGTAATAAAATGAGCAAATATTAAAGACAAACTGATCCTCAAGTCAGATTTCTCTAAAAGTCAGACAAGAGAATAGAAATAATCTGATCATTCTGATTCACACACATTCACATTTCATACAAACTTCCATAATTCTTTTGATTGTGTAAAGCTGTTTTGTGACAATAACAATTGTTTAAAGCTCTATACAAATAAAAATGAATTGAATTGAATTGAAATAAATCGATAAAACAAGCAGACATTGAGAAATAAAGGGTTTAATACAAGAGCTGTACCGAAAGTAACATAAAACTGAGTATATAATTTTTTTTTTTAAATAACTAACACAGCTGGTTCAAACTGCACATGTTGTTAGAGGAACTCTGTCTCTATATACAGGTTCGACTCGACACAGTCTCCATCACATATATCCATCGATGCTGGTTTCTCCTTTACACATCTGTGCACATCACTCTCGTCCCTGGTGTCGTCCCTGTAAACATTCTGTACTGCAGTGGGAGACCATCGACTGTGGTGAAGAGGGTTCGAGTATTGGGTTGAGGAATGGTGCAGACGCATGGCTTGTGATGGAGATGATGTTGAGTTTTACATTTATAGAGAGGAAAAGTTGGGTCACCAACATGTGCAATTTGAGACGTCTGTATCAGTCAATAAAAAAAGCGTTGCCTAATTTTGCATTACTTTTGGTGCAGCCTTCAGGAAACTTTCCCATGTTTCGTGCAGTGTTTTAAAATCGCAACTGAGTGTGTGTGTGTCTTTGAAGTGTTGTGTGTTCAGAAGACTGAATGATGCTGTGTGTGTGTGTGTGTGTGTGTGTGTGTGTGTGTGTGTGTGCTGTACAGGTGTGAGCAGGACGTGTGTGAGGTTTATGCTCGCAGAATTCAGGAGTGCTGGAGAGCTCATCGGGACAGGAAAGTGTTTAAGCTGCTCATGAGCACCGCGCGCTCGGCTGTGAGTCTCTATCACACTTTATTACTCTCACTGTTGACAAGCTGAAGGTCACTGAAGGTCACTACAGGGTCATGATGATTTGCACAGGAGGAGTGTTTGACACCTGCAGTTCTCCGACAGCTCAGTCCTCGAGAAGCAAATCTGCTGAAAGACCAGAGTCTTCAGTGTAAAGTTCGAATCAGGTTTTACACACACACACACACACACACAAACACAAACACACACACACACACACACACACACACAGCTCAGAAGCTGTATTTATTTTGCGTTTATTGTGTTATTTAGGTTCTCAGGTCCTCAGTTTCCCCCTGTGATTGTATTTAAGATCTTCCACACAGGTCGAGGAGGACGTTACCTGTCCGGGAAAAATCTCTTCCAGCCGTCCAATCAGGTGAGAGTTACCTGTCTCTCCAGCTGATGCTTATACACCTGCTGAAAGCGCAAGGCTTTTCTGTGTGTGACGTGTAGAGTCGTTACTGACCCCAGGCCACAGTGGACTCCTGCAGGATGATGGGAAACAGGAAGTTCATGGACCTGATGCAGGAGGACGAGGTTCACTGGCAGGGTCACGTCATCTCACGTCCTGCAGACGTCACGTGTATCAGAGACTACATGCAGGTGAGAGATGTTACGCTCGTTACTCAGTTGATGGACGTTCAAATAAAAACAGCGCAGTAGAGTCTTTTCGCCTCTCAGTACTCGAGTCACCTGGACGAGTTACCTGCGCACGTGGGCGGGAGAGAGAACCGGTGGAGGCGTTTATCTCTGCAGGTGCTGAGCCGCGCTGGAGGAAGGAGCACCGCAGCAGACGGCCTCCTGAGGGAGGAGCTTTCTGGAGTCACGGGGATGAGACGACCTGATCAACCAGTCAGGTATCAGGCTGTACAGCTCAAACTCGCCCTCTACATGTCAAACGATGCCTCATGATGTCGATCCGTATGTGGCCTCTATATTACTAATAGCTATAATGTTAATATGGAACTCATTTGTCCCCCACCTGCAGGTCCCCAGTTGCCCCACCGCCCTCTGCGGTGTCCACTCTGGGACCCAGGACGCCAAAACGGCGCTCGCCTCAAGCTCGGACACACACTGACCGCATGAGACGTGTTTACACACTGCGAGGGGAAAAGACAGTGAGAACTGACATTTCATGACATTACTATAACAACCAACATCTGTTTCATGACATTCACTCGACCACCAACATCTGTTCATCACTAACTTTAATTCAGACTCAAAAACAATATTTTTGAATAAAAGTGTTCAGGATCAAGCTCTCCACACCAGGCCCTGTCAAATAAGTTGCACACAGAAAATGATGGGTTAAAAACTTGACATCACAACCTGAGCTCATACATACTGTACTGTAGCTCCGCCCCAGAATCTCTAGATGCAGAATCGGCATCCGTAATTTTAAACATCACACAGTGGAGTTACGGTAAAGTTTAAAACTCAAAGTGTAAATTAATATGTTTGTCTGTGTGTGTGTGTGTGTGTGTGTGTGTGTGTGTGTGTGTGTGTTTTCACTTTGAGGTTAAAGATGGAGATCAGGTGATGAATGTGAGCGAGCGACACTCAGCTGATGAGGAGCGTGTTTTCATTCCTGCTGCGTCTGAATATGTGTCTATAAGCGACGTTTCCGATTGCGAGTGGGAGGAGGAGGCGGAGCTACTCTGCTCCTGGTCCAATCAGCTCTCACTGGACTGGATTTAATTCAGCTCAGTCTTTAAACTTCAGTCTCAGTTTTGTCGTAAAGTCTACACTGACACTGACTCCTTCATCTAACCCAGTCAGTCAGAGTGTGACTCAGCATGGTGTTGGTCACAGCCCCTCATTAAGAGTCTCACAAGTCACACTTTTCTCAATAAATGCCTCTAAGACCCAACGACTCTCACAGAGGTGCATGGATTAACACTTCGAATAACCGATGACAGACCTTGTACATAACCTGAATGTATTCACCACTATCTTAGAATAAAAACTTTAATTATACATGATTTATGGTTTAAAAGTCACTGATTAATATTTCAATTCACAGATAACAGTGTAGATAAACATATAAGACTGAATACATTTATATTAAACATGAATAAGTATAAGAATCTGTTAGAACCCAGACTCGGAGAACACAAGCGCAGTTGAGACGTTTATTAATACACTGTTTAAGAAACACGACAAAACCAGCGAGGATAATCCAAATCCATAGTCCAATAAACAGGCATGAACTGGAACTGGCTAAACCCGGAAAGGTAGAAACAAACAGGGTCAAAATCTAAAAGATGAAAAAGTCTTGGTAACGACACGGGACCCAGTCACAGGGTGAAGACCGGACGTACGCGGCCTCTGATATCCGTGTCTTGTAATTAGTCTCAGGTGAGCTGGAGCGTTGGTGTTGGGTTGTTGTAGTTCCTGTTAGCTGTAGTTCTGACAGAATCTAGGGTCGAATCGAAGAGTTGGATCGAATCACTAATAAACAAAACATGTCTGTAAATAATAATGAGCTTTACAATTAGCATGTTTATTATATTTATAGATCCTATACTATTTATAATAAGGAGAAAGATGGAAAGCTTTCTCCTCATTATAAATTATAAATAGTTTTCTGTTTTCTAGAAACGCAGTGTGCGAGCTCTCCGGTCCTGCGGCGCTGTTTCTAATGCTTCCTCTGTTCATGTTAAAGAAATGATTACAGAGACTATAGAGGACATGATTATGTTTCAGGTGTATTTTCAGGGATTGATGGAGGAAGGAGATACAAGTACTTTTATAAAATTTCTAACAAAAAAAAACAAAAAAACATGAAATCACAAACCATGAACTGGAGCGGTAGAGACAACAACACAACAACAACAACAACAACAACAACAACAACAAATGACAACTACTGTACAACAAAAAGCTCGACAGTCAGACCTCGAAGCGCTGTGGTTTAAACAGTGGTGCTAATCAAGGCGAAACAGGAAACGTGTGTGAGTGATTAGTGACTGCAGGGGCTGATAGATAATATCAGTCAAAAGTTTGTACACCCCTTCTAACTCCATGGTTCGTTCCTGATGTTTATTTCTTTCAACACTGTAAAACAATACTGAAGGCGTTTATCATCCAAAATACACAATAATCTCCTTTGAACAGTTTCTGAGGCTGGTGACTCTAAATGAACTTCTCCTCTGCAGCAGAGGTCAGTTTTGGTCTTGTTTTCCTGGGAAGGTCTTACATTTACATTTAGGCATTTGGCAGACGCTCTTATCCAGAGCGACTTACATTTTTTTTCCTCATTATTCATCTGAGCAGTTCAGGGCGTTGCTCAAGGACCCAACGGTGGCAACTTGGCAACCTGGGATCTTCCGAACGGTAGTCCAATGCCTTAACCACGAGAGAACCACGAACCTTCATGAGAGACAGTTTCATCATGATGGAGCTCGATGGGTTTTACAAACGCACTCGACACGATACTGTTCTTGTGAGAACTGACCCAGAACAGCTGACCTTCATGTCTTAAAATATCAACTGAACGTTGCTGTTGTTACTTAATTACCTAATTCCATGTGTTATTTCATAGTTTTGAAAAGAAAAATCCATTAATGTTCTGGAATGTAGAAAATAAATCCAAACTTTTGTCCAAACTTTTGACTGGTATCGTATTTCTGTAGGAAATTGAGGCTACAATGTCATTATTGTTCTTCATCTTTAAAACAGAAAAAAATACCCAAATATCATCAGCTGCTGTGAGGAAAAGAATCCTGTGTGTGTGTTGTGTGTGTGTGTGTGTGTGTGTGTGTGTGTGTGTGTGTGTGGTTTTGGTTTTGCTGAACAATCTTACACAACTTCCTCTGTCTCTGAATAACATGGTTAATCTCGTGCACTGCCTCGTGTCACACCTTATTCCTTATAAATGGCAGTGCATTATGGGTAATCTGTGTGTCTACACACCATGTGTGACAGTTCAGACCCTGACCACCCGCAGTGCATTGTGGGATACCGGCTGTGCGCACCAGCTCACCACACAGTGCACTATGTAGATCTCAGGGTTTATACAAACAGCATAAAAAGTTCATTTAGAACACGAGAGTCACGTCCAGGACGACTGGCTATGCATTAGAGACCTCGATATCATGATATTTTACAGAGGTTTGATTATGTATTCTGAGTCAGATCAAGAGACAATTCACACCTACAGCAAACATTCAAACACAAACAATATTCTGTTAATATAAAAGATATTTTATATCTTATACTGTAATTGGGAGAAGATGAGCCACTTGTACCAAACACATCTTTAGTGTTTAGTAAACAGTTTAAAACAGAAGGGAGATCTAGTGATGTTTTACAATTTTACAAGACAAAGTGAATTTTCTAGCCAGTATTTTCTGAACCAGATCAATCACATCATACCGAAAAGCTTTAAAGATATGTTCTGTATATGGATTTAAAGTTTTGCTCATGCAGAGAGATTGAAGTATTTATTTAAGATTTATTATAAACCTCCTCACATATAGAGAGTCGTTCATCATCAGTGAATGATCGGCCCACATCCTTTTCCCAAACCTTTCTTGGAGGATTTACAGTTCTGACCCATCAGCGGCCCGGGGAGAAGGAGCCGATTCTCAATATCACACATTTCCAAGCCGATTCTATCCTGTCTTATTTCAGATTGAATAAAATGACGTAGCTGGAGAGATTTGAAAAAAAATCAGTTTTAGGGAGTTGATAATCCATTCTAAGTTTCTTAAAAGACTTGATCTGTAAATAAATTAGAAACTAGGGGTTCGGGTTATTAATGAATGGAAGAGATGTTACTGTTCTTGTAGCACCTGCAAACGACTCCATTGTGTAAAGGTAATTTTATACACGTTTTTTTTTATTACCTTTCTAAAAATAAATACAATCACTGCACTGTGTAAAGGTTTGTCTCTGTATTTTAATGTAGTTCTGAATTTTATTAGGGATAATAATATAAAATGCTACAATATACATGAGAAATGCTAACTGCTTGATATAACGCTACACACGGAGGGAATGTAGTCGTTGTGTTAATAACAGTGTTACACAACATCACAATCATCAGACCGAAATTTCTTGAATAAAAGCTGACTGTGTATTTATCCAGTGGTTTTGCTGGCATGCGAACTCCACCCTGCACACTTCCTCTGTGTGTGTGTGTGTGTGTGTGTGTGTGATGCTTGGCTGATCCGTACCCTAAGTAGTGCACGAGTGTAGGAAGCATGGTGCACTTCTGGATTGAACTCACGTGACTTTGGAGGTATAAATAGAGGGAAGGCGTCGCCGGTGAAGTTACCCGAGGTGAAGCTGAGTGTGAGGTGTGTGCTGTCTGTGTGTGAAGCATGGCTAAGGTGTGCGGTGGACCAGGTCAGTTGTGCGGTGGGACGGGTCACGTGAAGCGAGCGAACGCCGAGGTGCAGAAAATCTGTGATGAGGTGGGTGAAGTGTGTGGAGTGTTTCAGTCATTTCATTCACATAGTGTGTAAAGATTAGGAATTCTGTAGTAGCCAGAATGTGTGTGTGTGTGTGTGTGTGTGTGGGAGAGAGAGAGAGAGAGAGATCAAGATTGTAGTTCATCTCAATGTGTGAAAAACTGATTATTTTCTCGTCCTGATGGATTTTTATTTACATTGTGTAACACACACACACCGTCCAGATGACATACATTTATCTCCTTGTACACCTGAGCAGGTAAGTGGTGAGGGCCGTGCTCAGGGGCCCAGCAGGGGCAGCTCTGGGGTTTGACCTCATGACCTTCTGACCAGCATTCCGTCTCCATTCCCACTGATTCAGATGTGCTCTGTTACACTGATGTTTAATTTGACACGCTTCAACTTGTCCTGTGTAGGGTGTGTGTGTGTGAGTGTGTGTGTGTGTGTGTGTGTGTGTGAGTAACTGATCACGCCCTCTCACTTTGTTGTAGGTGAAGCCGCAGGTTGAAGAGAAAGCTGGGAAAAACTTCCAGATGTTCAAAGCCATAGCGTTCAGCACTCAGAGTGTAGCAGGAACCAACTACTTTATTAAGGTGTGTGTGTGTGTGTGTGTGTGTGTGTGAGATCATCATTGTGTCTCCAAGACAGTGTGTATGTGTATTTTCAGTGTGTCTCTAAGGGCGTGTCCATACTTGGCCTGAATATTCGAGTCCACACCCAGGACTGACTCTGGTACAGTCTGTGGGCGGGGCTTATAATCAGTATTCACCTTCACGCACAGAGAGAGAGAGAGAGGGGGGGGGGGATAGATTCGGTCTGAGTCACTGAGCGATTGCACAATCAAGTTTCCACCTTCTTAAAATGCGAGGCGCTCGGTTCACAACCTGCCCGGACTTTCTGTAAATCTCTCTGTTGTACGAGCTGAAAAATAACAGCGTCACTGAACAAGCAAACCAGGAGCCGGAGATAATATTCCCGTAGCCGTGCAGTCCAGTGGGACACGATCTAACTCTCGCAAGCGGAGCTCCAGAGTCTGTGGAAACATCACCTCATCCATACACCAGTAAGGCTTCCCTTCCCCTTCACTGCCCTCTCAGGACACGAAACAGGAAGTGCCATGACAAGTCTGATCAAAAAAGTCCGATTAAAACCCTGAGACGGGAGCGTCTAGACATTGTCTAGACTGGGGTGGAGAGCTAATGAAACAAACATCTAATGAAAGGAGAACCTAGGTTCAAGTCTGTCTAAACAGTGTGTGTGTGTGTGTGTGTGTGTGTGTGTGGTGTGTGTTATTCACCACCACCCCATGAAGCTCATATACAGTAAATATAGGACAAGAAAAGTGATGACTCTCTCTCTCTCTCTCTCTCTCTCTCTCACACACACACACACACAGGTGCAGGTGGCTGAGGAGGAAGAATACATGCACCTCCGAGTGTTCAGGTCTCTCCCCTGTGATGGATACAAACCCTCACTGCAAGAAATCCAAACCCCGAAAACTAGCAAGGACCCTATCGAATACTTCTGAACCTCATACACACACACACACACACACACACACACACACACAGACAGAAAGAGAAATACAGCTGAGTTAAAAAACGAAATGAAATGTCTACATTTGAATTGAAAGGGTGTACTTATTTTTTCTTACCTCTTGTCTAAATCTTGGTTCTGTTTTTGAGGATAAAAAAAGATCCCATCTTAAGACCTCAGTGAGTTTTTCCCTCAGCACCGTCACCCTCGGCTTTCTCATCGCTTCAGCTGTCTGATCGTTTGGATTTACACACATGTCCATCATTTTCTTTTGATTCTGTAAAGCAGCTCTGTGACGATGATGATGGTTAAAAGTGCTGTAATAAAATTTAATTGAATTAAAGTGAAAATCTATATAAAAAAAGTAATAAATACAAAAATAAATAAAAACTGAGAATTGAATGATGGTGTACGGTCTGTTTCCCATGACTGTGTGTGTGTGTGTGTGTGTGTGTGTGGGTGTGTGTGTGTGTGTGTGTGTGTGGGACAGGGTGAGCTCCAGCTGAACTTTTATACACTGCTTTATGTGGAACAATGATGAATCAGGTGTATGAGACCTGCAGGTGATGATGGGAAATGTAGCGCAGTACCTCTCTCAGTTTATACACACACACACACACACACACACACACACGCCACATACTGGCTGGCTTTGGATAAAGAGAACAGTCTGGTCACAGTGATGTTGTAATGAAGGGCAGAACCGTAACCTGCTACCCCACGGAGTTCTGAACACACAGACACATGGCTGCCAGGAGACGGCGCTGTAAACAGCTGGCAGTGTGTCTGTACACGGGCACTGATACCCCGCACTCCATGTGAGGATTAAGGTAGAACCAGTAAAGGAATCAGTGCCAAGGACAAGACGCAGAAAGACAAAGACAAGGCAAAAGACACCAACCTCAGTCTTCTTAAGACACCAGAGAGAGAGAGAGAGAGAGAGAGAGGGAGAGACAGAGAGAGAGAGACAGAGAGAGAGAGAGAGAGAGAGGGAGAGAGAGAGACAGACAGAGAGAGACAGAGAGAGAGAGAGGGAGAGAGACAGACAGAGAGAGACAGAGAGAGAGAGAGGGAGCGAGAGAGAGAGAGAGGTTTGAGGTTTTTAACACACTTTATTGTGAAACAATAAAGAAAAAACTGCTTTACAGTGTTTTCATACACATACACACACACACACATACATACATACACTCGCATATAAACACATATCTATATATTGTACACACACAAACGAAGACAACATGCGTACACTGCATACACACAGACGCTCACATGCACACACAGTGTTTACATATTTACAATTTTTTTTTTTTTTTTTTTTTATAAAACACCCACTAAAAACCCCCCACCCCACCTCCCTTCTATTGATAAGTTTTTTTTTTTGTTCATTAATTTACAGTTTGTTGTTTGGTTTCAGCTGTTGTCCATTTTTTCTTCTTCTTTTTGAGTGACGGTTTGTTTTTTGTTA
>JAQMYJ010000017.1:425339-446161 GCA_030014305.1 Clarias laeviceps
CCAAAGAGCCCCGAGACACAACACCATCCATGAGTTTAATTTAAAAACTAAACATTTAATGTTTATGACACTTACATGCAATTTGCATAATAATTTGGAACGTAGTGTATAGTACTGTTTTTTTATTATTATTTTTTTTGTAACCTTGTGCAAATTATATCTGTTGAACTCATAAATAAAATCTGCCTCATCATTACTGATGTGTTTTAAAAACATGTGTAGAAAATTCATTCAGCATTTGTAAATGGTCCCGAAACTCCTTTAGTGTACTGGTAACACAACTGCAATACAGTATTATGGAAGACTGTGTGTACTGTATGATACAACAACATGCTTGGTGGGTTTCCTCCGGGTACTTCAGTTTCCTCCCAAAGTTCAAAGACATGTAGGTTAGGCTAATTGACGTTCCCAAATTGTCCGTAGTGTGTGAATGAGCATGTGAGTGTGTGTGTGTGTGTGTGTGTGTGTGTGTGTGTGTGTGTGTGCCCTGCGATGGATTGGCATCCTGTCCAGGCTGTACCCCTCTTTGTGCCCTAAGCCTCCTGGGATGGGCTCCAGGTCCCCGTGATCATGAATACAGGATAAAGTGATATAGAAGATGAGTGAGTGTTAAGTAACAAGTGTTAAGTGACGGCAGCAGTTTACATGGAGGACTGACAATAAAGCACAAAGCAACAGACAAACTTCTGAACTTCAAACAAGTTCTCTATTAAAATAAAAACACTTTCTTTGTGTGTGTGTGTGTGTGTGTGTGTGTGTGTGTGTGTGTGTGTGCGTGTGTGTGTGTGTGCGCGCAGCAATAACATGGGGACTTACAGTGACCCATTTGATCAGAATTCTGGGTAAACAGGAAGTGACAGGAGTGCATCTCTAGCCAACGTCTACTCTACAAAACCACACTGTGTGTGTGTGTGTGTGTGTGTGTGTGTGCGCGCATGTGAAAATGTTGTCTCATAAAATGATAACTAACTTCCTTCTCTGCACAACATGTACATGTAGTTTTATGAGATTTCTGTCTAAGCATAATTTTCCTAAATAATTATGAAAGTTTGACTGATATATTAATGTGTGTGTGTTTGTGAGTGTTTGTGTTTTATGGTGCATCACAAAGACAGTTGATAATCACTGTCTGTGACTATGACCTTTACATCCTGTTTCATGTGTATGTGGGTGTGTGTATGTGGGTGTGTGTGTGTGTGTGTGTGTGTGTGTGTAATATAAGAATGAGTTTAAACTTAACGTCACTTCTTTCGCACCATTACAGACTGCGAGACACGATGAGAAACGAACAACCAAAACGTTTGCTGATCTTCTGCCTCGTCTTCATCAAAGGTAACAACTGTGTGTGTGTGTGTGTGTGTGTGTGTGTGTGTGTGTGTGTGAGTGTGTGCGATGTGTGTTAATTACACATTATATCAATTGGAAAAATTACCCTGTATATGAAGTGTGTCTGAGATCAGCGCACAGGCGAATTTGTGTTGTATGAAGACATTTTTTTTTTAAAGTTCATTAGTTTTTTTTTAGTTTTTTTTTCATTAAAATTTAAATTATAATGTGGGGAAACATTCATACAAAAACACACAACATTCACATATAAACCTTTATACCAAAACATTTATACAAAAACATTTACCAAAGCACTTCCACCCAAAATTTTACAAAAAAACATTTACAAAAACATTTACACAAAAACGCTTTACACAAACATTTACACAAAAACATTAACAGGGAAACATTTGCACAAAATATCCAAACATTTACACAAAAATAATTACACTTAAACATTTACACTTAAAATATTTACACAACACATTTACACTTAAACATTTACACAAACATTTATACAAAAATATTTATCAAAACACTCTCACTTAAAATTTTACACAAAAACATTTACACAAACTTTTTAAAAAACATTTAAAACATTTACGCAAACTTTTACACAAAAACATTCACACAAACATTCTGACAAAAAGCATTTACATGAAAACATTTAGCCAAAAACCTTTAAAGGAAAACATTTGCACAAAAATAATTACACAAAAAATTTACACTTAAATCTACATAAAATCAATTCAATTCAATTCAATTTTATTTGTATAGCGCTTTTAACAATTGACATTGTCCCAAAGCAGCTGTATAAACATACATACACAAAAACATTTACACAAAAGCAGGTCATCAGGGACGCAAGGACATCAGTTTGTCTGTCTCTCTTTTTCTCTCTGTCTGTCTTACTGTCTATCTGTCTTTGTCTCTCTCTCTCACTCTCTCTGTCTGTCTCTCTTTCTGTCTATCTGTTCATCTGCTCTCCTCTTCCTTTATCACTCTCCTACTGCCTCTGCCTCCCTCTCTTCCTCTCTGTCGGTTTGTCTGCCTCTGTGGCTTTCTAAATGTCTGTCTCTTTGTCTCTCACTTTCCCCATGTCTCCTCTTCTCTGTCTATCTTACTGCCTGTCGGTCTGTTCCTCTTACTCTCGCTGTCTTTCTTTCTCAGCTTGTCTAGCGGGTGATGGACTCACCGTGTCGGATCCTGTGCAAGCTGGTCTGGGTCAGTCTGCGTCTCTGTCCTGTAAAGTTAACAGTGAACTCCACGTGTCTCAGTCTCAGTGGACTCGCTGTAACGACTCGACATCCATTGCTGTGTTTAAATCTGAAACTAATGGAATAGTTCACATTAATAAGTTGTACCAGGGCCAGGTCTCCATCACGGAGTACCACACGCTCACTTTCCACCAGGTGCGGGAGGCAGATCTCGGAGAATATTGCTGCAAAGTGACCACATTCCCCAGCGGGAGTCTAGAGGGACGAGTCCTCCTTCTAAAACACGAGGAAAAGAAAGTGGGAGTGGCCACAACGGAGAGCCCCCCTGCAGGTAATAAGCACCTTTATATCTCATCTGGTCCATACAGATGCTTTAATGTAAAACTACACCGGGTTTAATGAACTTTAACCCCACAGTGGGTCCTGCTTGACTGCTAAAGACGAATCTATATGTCACCAAAGTCACATGAAGTAGAATGTCATCTTAAATCCAATTAAACTCTTGTGGAACATCTGGAATGATAGAAATTTAGAAAAACAGACATTGTACCAACTGGACATTTCATATTTACATTTGAAAGCAGAGTTTAGATGAAAATGATGAAAGATTCAGGATTATAAGACATTGCAGCAGAGTTTAAACATAAAATACAAATTAAAACATATAATCATGCAGACAGAAGGGCAGGCTGCGTCTGTGGGTGAATCAGATTCATTTGTTCAAGGGTTGATTTTTTCAGTTTTTCTGTTTTTGTTACACCATAATGGACAAATGAATCAACTTTCACAGCTACTTTCCTACAGATGTTACATTTTAAATCCAATGTTTAAAGTCAGAACCAGAAAAAAAAGAACAAACACAAAAAGAAGAACTTAAACACACAAACACAATAGACATTAATCTGGATAGAGGAAAGTTAATTGTTATTTTTGATATTTAAGGGAAGAAGTGCTTTGTAAATGTTCCTCTTTGTTATTCGGTTATAGAGAATAAGATGATGTAAGAGCATCGTGTGCGTGTGAAACAAGCTAGAAATGAAATGAAAACTAAAATGAAGTTCTGTGAAAACACAAACTTGTTTCCTTTACATGATCTCAGTGCAGACGTCAAGAATAAATAAGTAAAGTCTTGTATTCAGGATTAATCTCGTTCTGTGGAAATAGGTTATAAAATTCAAGCTCAAATCTGTTTATATTTTGTCGTAGAGATTTATGTTCAAAAGTAAAAAAATAAATAAAAACAATAAAGCTTTACTTCAGTTTTGAGTTATAATTCTATAATGTCTTTCATCATTATTAAAATCCAGAACACAACATTAAATTATAAAAGAGATGAAAATGTAACAGTACACTGGCGCCACCTGCTGTTCTGATAAGCTTCATGCTTTAAGTTTAACTTCTTCTTTGTCTTTACTAAAACGGTTTATTTTAAAGATACTTTAGACTAAACAGAGAATCTTATCATTTTTATTGGTTTAATGAAGTTTAACTACAGTTAATTTCTCAGTCACAACAAGCGAAAACACACCTGAGGTAAAAAATAAATAAATAAATAAATAAATAAATACCACAGCGAGAGTCTCAAAGCTAACAATGCAGATAGTCCTCAGTTTTAATACTTTTAATACTCGTAGAAACTTGAAAAAGGGTGTTTTTGAAAAGTGACAGGAAATTTAATTTAAAATGTATTTAAAATAAATAAATGTTTATTTAGAAATCAGCGAGTAACACTGAGTGCAGTTAGCTCGCTAGCTTTTAGAATATTAGAATATTTTATTTAGAATAAAAATTTTTAATTTGTTGTTTATTTGTGGAAAACTGTTTTTCAGGAAACAGATTAGCAAACAGAAGAAGCTGATTTTAGCAGGACAAAAAAAAAACAGGACACGATTAGCAGGACAAATAAAAACTAGCTAGCTTTCATTAGCATTAAGGAGTCTTATTAAAATTACATTTGATTTAAGTAGTTAATGATTCCTGTAGAATTCTATCCAGTCATTTTTATGTTTGAGAAGATGTGTTTTGGAGCGCTAGAAGAGTGCAATCACGGACATGTCTGTGTAAAAGAACTGACACGTGCCAGCAGCACACCGCGCGCTTACAGGGCCTTGCTGGCGTGTGTTAACGGAAGGCTTTACACATCAAACTGTTGTATTTGCGTTATCGGATATATCAAGTAGAACCAAAGTTATCTTTACTTTTATAAAGGGTTAATTTAATTTTATTACCACCGGAATATGGGAACAGTGCCAAAATTAGAACAGTATTATTAATAATTAACAACAATAAAAACGTGATTGTGTATCTGTGCTACTTTGCTATTTCTTTGCCTCTGTGAACTTTTTTTTTTTTTTTTTTGCTCAGTCATGCTTGTATAGTTTGTATAGTTGAAATAAAATCGAGTTCATCATATTGCCTAGTTTGTGCTTAAAAGAAGGATGTCATTCTGCACAATCCTCAGCCCTATATATCTTTAATTTAAAAAACAAATGATGGCTAAAATGCTCTGAGTTTTAAGGTTTACTCAGAATGAAATCCAGGTAATTGATGGGAGTTTCTGTTCCCCTCAGGTTTGCCTGTGATGATGATACTCTCCATCACTTGTGGTGTTGTTGGGTTTGTTATTTTGACTGGGATCATCACGGTGCTGTTTTTTACTACGGTAAGATGTTTTTCTTATTTTACTCATTATAGATCGAGAACAACGACCCTGTAGCATGTGGACAGCGTTATGGTGTTGCCAGATTACAGAAGCACCAAACCGCAGCCCAGTGATGACATCAAACTGCCCAATGCTCTGAATTAATTCCTTGTCCGCTTTGACACTCAAAGCGAGGAGACTGTTTTATGCACAGCTCCTACGCTGAGCAGTAAACACTGGTAGTACAGCAACATCATATAAGGAACATGTCACAAACAAAGTGACTACAAAAAAAAAACAGGCCCAGATGGGGTGCCTGGGCAAGTACAGAAAGCATGTGCTAACCAGCTTACAGAGCTTTCCAGCTTTTTTAAAATCTTGTTACAACAAGCTGCAGTTCCAACATATTTTAAATTCTCCATCATCACCCAGGGCAATACTTATAGTCGTGAAGTGCACTGAGAAACTTTCAGTGCTTTCACACATTAGCTCACATGTTTCTATACTGATTTGGATAAGAACCAGTTTGTCCACTGGGGAAAACACTCAACAGAGAACACCATCTCATTTACATTGAGGCATTAGACTCAGCAGACACTCTTATCCAGAGCGACTTACAAAAAGTGCTTTGAAATTTACATCACTGGACAGATACTCACACTGGGTTACTAGGTTACTAACTAAGTGGCATCAGTCAAATACAACGAGTTTTTTTTTTTGTTTGTTTGTTTGGGGGGGGGGGGGGGGATCAGTCCAAGTATTGAAGAAACAGATGCGTCTTGAGTCGTCGTTTAAAGTCAAAGACTCTGTTGAACGGACATGTAGACGAAGTTCATTCCACCACCTAGGTGCCAGAACAGAAAAGAGTCTGGATGAACGTCGTCCTCGATCCCTGAGGCATCATTATTATACAGCAACATACTTAGAAGAACCAATGTGATAATGCTGCTGGTAGATCATACTTTTCAACAAGCTAGACAACCTGGGCTTTGGTTCTTCTCTGTGTTCTGGTGCTGGAGCAGATAGGGTTATGGGTGCTTGTTCAAGGGCCCAACAGTGGCAACCTGGTGAAGCTGGAGCTCGAACCGCAGATCTTCTGATTAGTAACTCAGTTTTAAAATCAGAAGAAGTTGCTTAGTCTGTCCGCATTGGTTCAATAAGCTTACAAGTGTCAGAAAAGCCTCAGAATATACACCTGGTGTCATGTAAATCTGTTATTTCAACAACAACAAAAAACAACAACATTTAAACATGTCCTGTTGAAATAAGATAAGATTTTATTATTTGTCACCTTACAGCACAGCAAAATCTTTTGCACATCCCAGTTAGTGAGCTGGTTTCAGAGCACTGGACCAGAGAGGATACAGCGCTGCCGGAGCAGAACGGGTTAAAGGCCTTTGCTCAAGGGCTAAACAGTGGTGGTGCTGGGGCTTGAACCCCTGACCTTCCGATCAGTAACACACTAACCCACATTGACTGAGCCACCACTCCCCTGTTTGTATAAACTACGTATATAAGTATAAATTCGTGAGAGCAAACACACAGGTAACACATTTTCTATCAAAAAAAAAAAAATCACTAACAACTGGTAAACACCTCCTCCACCATCATCCTAAGCACAGGAACTTCGCAGGACTTTGTGTTTAGCCTCACACTCTTCACGCGCTTCACACATGTTTCCATCCACACCTCAGACTCCATAAGTGTTGGGCAGATTTCTAACAAATGGCGTGTGGACAGGAACTTGGCCCTTAACACCTCTAAAACAAAGGAGATTGTCATCAGATTCGGGAGAACAAAGGAGACAGAACACCACTCACCGCATGTCAATAGTGAGGCAGCTGAAAGAGTAAACAGCCTAAAGTTCCTTGTAGTCTTTGTGTTTAAACGGCTGATGTCTAAGACGTCACACCCGGTAAAGAAAAGAGGCCCAACAAAGACTTTTCTTCCTCACAATGTTGAATACAACAGAAACTTTTGGTAAATTTCTACAGATCTGCATGATTGTGTGGAACATCAGCTGCTGAGTGAAAGGCTGTGAATCGTGTGGTGAAAGTGGATCAGTCCATTGTCAGACGGAGCTGCCAAGCTTAAAACAGCATGTATGCTTCTGAGAAAGAAGTCTATCAGCATCATCTAAGACAGAACACACGCTGACTATCCCTGTCTGGCATTGGGGTCAATTAGATCCCATACAAATAGCCTAAGGAAAATCTTTGGAAGCTGTGGCCTCCATACACCAATCCACACACACGCATCCTGCAAATATGACCAAGTTCTGCAGTAGAACCACTTCCTGCTCAATAAATTTGAATTTGGTTGTCCTGCCGTCTATTGCACGTGACTAAATGCTGCTCTTCATCTCTCATTTATTTTATTATTTCTTACTCTGATCTCAAAAGAGAGCGAAGTCACAAAATGTTATTGTACCCAGTATAACCGGGTATCAGACAGAAAGATAACAGTATTCTATTCTTATCCTTGTTAATATAACAAAAAAAAAACACTTACATTTGATCTTACCTGTGTAACGAGTTTGTCGTCATTACATACAAACTCAAAAAGGTTGATTTATTAGTGCTATTTAAACACAATTCTGTACTAACACACGCGGACTAGAAGCTTTCATTACTGTTCACATACGTTAGCCACGAGGCTACATCTCAATGTCACATCTCAGCAAAACCCTGAGATAAAAAGGAACCTCTGAAGAAGCCATATTGTCTCAGTTGCTTTGGTTCATTTCGCAGATCAGATCTAAAATTCTCAAAAAAATTCTGAACAAAAAAAATTCACTCTTCTGAACTGATTGTGAAACACTTTGGCACATTCTTGCAAATGATTCGGTACAATTGTCTGCAGTTCCCTACATTATTAGCTGCTTACATTGTGTTGATCAAAATGTATTATACTTTTTCTCTGTTTAATCGTCTCACCCACAAAACATCAGTTCACTGTCTACGTCATTGCACTCGAAATGGTTGAACCAGTTGTTGTAATCAACCACACATATTTTCTAGGCATTTCAAACTCTTTCCTGTAAATGAGTCCTGAATTGTTGAATCTTGTCTTCAGCAGAAGAATGTTTAAAATGTTTCATCAACCAGTGCATCAGATGCATTAATCATGTCAGGTGCCTGCAGATGTATAAGACATTCCTACAGATTCTATAAGCGCTGCAGTGTTATGTGGAAGAGAACATCTGGCCTGACCGAATACGTTGCTCAAATTATCCTGGACGTTTACAAAAATGTTTCTCTAGACCATGAGTGCAAACAGCACAACAACATGTATTACTTCGCATGGAATATTATATAATAATAATAATAATATTCCATGCGAAGGATAAGGATCTGCACGTACAGACTAAACTCTTTACCATAGTTTCCAAATGTGCATCTACACAGAGGTTAAATGGTGAACTCCTGACATGGTCTACATCCTGAGAAGGAAATAATGAGCAGTAATTGCTCTTTAGTGGATGTAATAGATTATTAAGCATTGTTTTAAAATTAGGTTCAACCTGGAACTTTTTCTAAAACTTCGTCATAGAGATCCTTTAAGGGTTCTCCCTGCAGTCCTACTGAAGAACTCTGAAGTTCCACTTGATCAGGACAGATTCCGAGTGTGCAAGCAGCAGAATGTGGATGTTCTCTGTGTTACATGTTTTAAATCATGAGTCTGAATGTTTTGTGTAAATAGTAACACGTTGTTGTGGCTCTGGTTCTCTTTTTTATAGAGAAGAAGAAAAGTGCGGAACCCAGTGCACGTGGTGGTGACCCACACGCCCCTCGCAGCCAAACAGCCGTCATTCATACGCAAAGACTCAGACACTCTCAGACATGATGATGAGGATGATGATGATGGTGATATGTACCTGGATATAAAAAGCTCAGAGCCGTAGCAAACTTTTCTCTTCTTTAAACCCTCGCTAGCGGTGCAGATGGACTTGTGTAAATAATTTACTAATCAGTGTTGTATAGTGTTGTGTAGACATTATATCTTTATTATTAAAGTGATGTTCACTGTCTAATCTGTCTCATTGCCCTGAAGTAGTTCTGAGGAAACAAACCCTAGGAGTCAAACTGTGGACTTTAATCACAAACCATCACAAATCCCACACGCCAGGAACTCACAAAAATAATTACATTCAGAAGTCTTTAAAAAATTGCACCATGGAATCACAATACATTCTGGCGTTATAAAAAATATACTTATTAAATATTTCACTGTCACTTGAATGAACACACACACACACACACACACAGGTCTGGGATCTGTTAAAATGAGTGTTTTTATGCTGATCCCATGAACGCGCACACACACACACACACACACACACACACACACACACAGGTCCTGCTGAAATGAATGTCTTCATGCTGATCCCAGGACAGACTGCAGGTCTCACTGGGCTTCACGTTCAAACCACTCGCCATAACCTCCAACATAATGACGAGCTCTGAGCGACACAGAGACAGAGAGAGAGAGAGAGAGAGAGAGAGAGATGTATAATTAAAAAATCTAACAATTTCCAGACAACATTTCGGACCATTTTTCTGTTTATGTATAAATGATAATTTTCACAATTGGTTGGTAAATATACTGCAGAGCTGTTCATACTGCATCAGAAGGTGTGGATTTATTCCATAGCAACAGTGACTGACCTGATAATAAACTGATTTAAATAAATTATGTGGTGAAGTTGTCTGTAAGGACAAATGTGTTTTTTGTACCATCAGTGTAAAGGAGTCTCCAGTGTCAGCGCTGTGGAACAGTAAGAGGTAAAGCGGTAACATCCTCAGGACAGAGCATTTACGCCTCTTTTTGGTTTCTTAGTCACATCATATTACGTTATATTATTCTAAGTGTGGTGTCATTGGAGGTCACTGGAGGACAGTAGAGGTCATTAGAGGTCAGTACCTGCTGTAGCCCAGTGAGTGCATGATGTGCAGTGCAGTCAGGCTGCGGCGCCCCCTCTGGCAGTACAGCATCACATCTAAGGAGTGTTTCTCAGGCATCAGGACGCCGTAAAGCTTTGTGAACTGATCTGGGGTCAGTGTGAATGCTTGCTGCACATCAGACACTACACACACACACACACACACACATAAACATAAACATACAAGATTAAACATACTTTTTTTTTTTTTTGGTGATCAGTTATGTCAGAGAGAGAGAATGACCAACTAAATTTAGTAAATTTAAGCTAAACTTTAACTAAATGTCTGTTTTTACCTTCTTTCTTTTTTATTTCTCTTTTATTATCTACTACATACTCCTCTTATTTTCTTTGTCAATTCGAATGTAAATAAACGTCATGCCAATAAAGTACAGAGAGAGAGAGAGAGATGTATAGATGTGTAGCTAGATAGATGGATAGACAGAGAGAGAGAGAGAGAGAGAGAGAGAGAGAGAATCTTACATGGAATATTAATTGCTCCTGGAATGGCGCCTTCCTTAAACTCGTCTGGTTCACGGACATCAAAAAGCTGGAGATTTCCGGCTGGCAACAGCTGCTTTAATTGCTCATAATTCACTACACACACACACACACACACACACACACACACGAATATGTTACAATCAGGATGGGAGTAACGCCTTTTAATACCGTCTGCAACGTCATATACCACATAAAGAAGATGAAGAATTTTATAGTTTGGGAATTTTTTTTTAATGATTTCATTGGTCATAAGCGCGCAGTGACGACAAGCTACCGGTAGATGTCACTATTTAATCGCTTTTTACATGGATTTTATAAACACAGGAAAATGGACTGAATTCAGGTGTGTTTACTTACACACGTTTTATTTATGTTAGATTTATTATTCACTGACACACGACGTGATGAACACAAGAGCCTCTGAGTAAATAAAATAATTTTAAAAAGCTCCCAATTATACTTACTATGTTTCCGTGTTCGGCAGCTTCATTCCTGCACTCGTCACTTTACCTTCACTTAGTAAATTTTAATTGTTGACTTGGACCTCCGTGAACTAGGAGACGGTTGTTGAACCGTATTACGGGTTATTTACACTGTAGATTTTAAATTCCATTCACCTTTTTGTTGTTGTTTCTTATTTATATTTATCTTCTACTGTAATTTTATTGTTTACTGCCCTTCTGCCTCCTTGTTCCCGAGAAGCTAAAACAAAAGAAGAATTTCATTGTACCTAGGTGTCTATGACAATAAAACTCTTGAATCTTGAATTAGAGAGTTTTAGAACATGTGACCCAAAGCCCGAGACACAACTAATAAAATCCTGCATTCATGTTTATTATGACTTGATATTATTATTAGTTAGTCCGTGTTGATTAAATGTTATTTTGAGAGAGAGAGAGAGAGAGAGAGACAGAGATACGTTGCACTTCCTGTGTGTGTGTGTGTGTGTGTGTGTGAGTCAGTGAGCTTGAGCTCAGACAGAATACGTGCAGACTCGCATGCTGATCCACAGGCAGAGAGAATTATATTCTCTCTCTCGCTATATATATTTATTTATTTATTTATTTATTTATTTCTCTTTATGTTTAAGGATTACACAATGAACATAAAGAAATGAAGTTGAGGACGTTCCTGTTTTTCCTGTTTCCTAAAGAGCACTGATTTAATGACTAAAGCAAGGTACTACTACTACTAGAAATAACAACAATAATAATAATAATAATAATAATAATAATAATAATACATAGGAAGAGGACAAGAAGACGAAGAAATAGTAGAAGTTAGATATTGAGAGCTTTTTGTACCTGAGTAGACCTCCTCTTGATAAAGACTGTGAGGTTTATTTTGTCCACACGGTGTGTTTATGGATCCATCAGGACATAACTGATCTTCTGTCCTCACCACAGTTCCCAAAAACACCAACACCAGCATCAGCATCAGCACCACAGCTGCACGAAAGAGCTTTTTCATCTTTCTCTTCACCTTCTGCTCCAGTTTAAAGTTAAAAGAAGTGTCTTCTTAAAACACTTCAACTACTGAGATCCTGTATAAAATAACTCTCTCTCTCTCTCTTTCTCTCTCTCTTTTTAACGTGAATCACCATAAGCGCAAGTTTTCTGTTTAAATGACTGAGAGTGGGCGGGGATTTGGCAAACCACACCCCTATTGCGTAATCAAGCACGTATATATACACACACACACACACACACACACACATGTTGACGCTTAAAATAAATAATTATTTATTTAAATACATTTAATAACCTCAAACCTAACGGTTGTAGCCCTGGATAGTGCAGTTAGTGCAGTTGTAACACTTACCTACATTTCTGTATGACCCCAAGCAGGAATCTTAAACGGCGCCATCACATAAATGTCCACTAGGTGGAGACATTGAGCAGGAAGGCTACGTCATAGCTGAATCCGGAAGCAACTTGTAATTAATGAATGGGCTTTGGGTGAAGTGGAAAAGAACGCAAGTGCTGTTTTAAATATAAAATTCTATAAACATTTAAATATAAAATTCTTGTAAAATGTAAATATAAAAATCTGCCTGGTTTGGAGCAGCCACGAAACAGGACAGGAACAGACTACAGAAAACAGTCAAAACAGCAGAGAAAATCATTGGAGCTCCCCTGCACCTTCTCCATGACTTGTACTCTACAAGAACCAGGAAACTGTCAGGAAAAAATCTCACCAGACCCCTCACACCCTGAACAAAACCTCTTTCACCTCCGCCCTTCTGGCAGGTGCTACAGAACCCTGCACACCAAAACTGTCAGACACAGGAAGAGTCACTTAGTGCAAACACCCTCATAAACAGTTGAACTGGACTGTTTACAATCTGCTGTAAAAGAACCAACGTGCTTTATAAAATTTTTTACACCCTGTACATTACTGTTATTTGCACTAAACAAACATCTAGTACTGTATATTGTGTAAAAGCACCTCCATGCTTTCTACAAACTCAATGCATCCTAATGCACTCTGCTGCTATTTGCTATTCTGCAATACTTATTATAGTTTATAATAACTCACGAACACTATGACTACTTGCACACTCACTTTATGTACTTTATGTACATATGTACATACTCAGAATTACCAACCCCCACCTCCCAAATCTTCATTTAATCTTTAAAGTTTGTATTTCTGTAAATCGATATATACAGTATATATTGGGGTTTTACACCGGATGCCCTTCCTGACCTAATCCTCCTATTTTATTAATGCTTGGGACCAGCACTGTATCCAGTGGTGTTTGGGAATCGGGGTGGGAATCGACCCCTTTCACATGGCAGGTGAGAAACCTACCCCTGAGCCACCAAACGTACATAATCTATGAAACAGAAATTCTGTTGTGTGTTTGCATCACATTAATTGCTAGAGTAACATTAGGCAGTGTCATCATCCAGTCTTATATCATACTGTGGGCGTGTCACAGACGGTCCTCACTGAATGTAACAGGAGGCTGGAGAGGATGTCCTCTGCGCCGAAAAAACTGATATGGTCATGTCGAGCTCATAGCTACTGAAACCCCAGATCAGACTGCAGATGAGGAGCAGCAGCTAGTTGACAGCCCAGTTCTTTCCCATGTAATAGTAGCACACAGGCGTCAGGATCTGCACAAAGGTGGAGCTGCGGGTAACCTCTAATAACAAATAAAATATCACAATGTTTAACAATTACGCAGGATTTATTGCATTATTTATTAAAACTTTAATTATTAAACAGTGTAAATGTAGGAAAGACGCTAACTATTGTTCAGACATTGCGGGATTAGATTCCTCAGAGACTCTGTATAAATCATGAATAACACACACTGCCAAAGCCCAAACGCAGAGCATCCTTAGTGCCAGTCACAAGCCCAGAGAAAAATGGAAGGGTTTTGTCAGGAGGGGCATCTGGTGTAAAACCTGTGCCAAGTCAACTATGCAGGTCAGATGGTGCCCTTAACCAGAGTGGCTGATAGGTTAAACAAACAAATACAGAAAGAGAAAAGAGCGCAGGCTGTGTGAGCGACACAGAATGTTTATAAATCTCTCACTTGGACTACACCCTTTATTCATACTTTGTTAAAATGAACAAATTAAAAAGAGAGGATGTCATACCTTTATGTCATACTGTGGGCGTGTCACAGGTGTCCCTTACTGACCATAACAGTTAGCAGTGTGTACATACGACAGGCAGAATTAAGGGCTGACGAAACATTGAAGCAGCGCGAGGAGTGGCAACGAGTTGACTTGACTTCTTGAATGGTGCCATGCGGGCATCAGGATCTGCATGTGGGTAAATCTCTGGTACACAAACTAAGACTCAAGACTGTTTAGAGATAGCCACTTGCTAATTTGTTAGCCAGGTGATGGAGCAGAGAGTGTGATAAACCTTAAGAAGAGTACATATCAGAAATAAATACCGCGGTGCCGCGGCATACAAACTCTCCGCCTTAAGAGCTGAAATTTTGCAAGAAATTTGCCTCGGCATGTGAAGCATTTTCAGCACAGAGCGACTGAACTTAGCTGAACCTGAACTAAGTTGCGCGTGTGTCCAGGAGACCATCACAACTTATTCACATCAGTGGAAAGTCAGGCGATTTAGATTTAGTGAAGACATAACACCGTGGGTCCCAAGAATGTTAGCAAGCAAAAGAAAAGGGAGCCGCTCTCAGTTTGGTTGTTTTAAAGCAGTCGGTGCCGAGAGGAATCATAAATTAAGGTTAAGTGAGGTTTAATGTCTATTTATTTTATATTTCACTTCATTTATACGTCTCTTATAAATGTTTTTATTGTTTTTATATGCAAAAATATGATTATAGTGTTGGAAATTGGCAATATTGGTAATATTTTTGGGTGACCAGAACAGATTACCTTACAGTATTTCCTATGGAAACATGCGTTTCACAATACGAAATTTCACCTTAAGAACTCACCTCCGGAACGAAGTTCGTATTCCGAAAAAAAAAAGGGAAGAAAAACAAGAAACACCTTTAAAGTGTAATATGAATGTGGGAATTCCTTCCTGACGCTGTTGTGACGTCACATATGAGTATTGTAACGTGTTTTGGGTTAACGTTCCTCGTGCGCTTTCTGTTAATGATGATGGTGATGAGTGGGGGGGGAGGGGAGGGAAGGGGGGGTTAACGCGGAGGGGCTCGGCGCTCGTGCGGAGCTGCGGCGGGGCTTTTGGCTGCGCGAGCTCTGTGCGTTTCCGTTCGGCCCCTCCCTCTCCCCCTCCGTGTGTCCGCGCGCGCCTCCCTGCTCGAGACTCGGGGCACCGCGGCGGCCTGCAGGAGAGAAACACACACACACACACACCGAGAGAGAGAGAGAGAGAGAGAGAAAGAGACACTGGGACAAAGCCGGAGGCCGCGGTGCTACACCGGTAAGCGCGAGAGTTTTTATGATTTTAACGGACATTCTCGGTTTGTTTGGTTCTGCGCGCGCAGGCTCAGCGCGTCTGCGTGCATTACTGCCGTTTAACCGGATCTGCTGCTCGCGGAAGAGACGGGAGCGCGCGCGCGCAGGCCCCACCAAGGCCTTTCACTAACCCGGAGCGCGAGACACGGGCCGCGCGGGCCTGCGGGAAAAACCCCCCGCAATAAAAGCGCGCTTTGTGGTGTTGTTGTTTGTGGGGGAGGGGGAGAGGATGTCGTTATGGATGCGCGAGGGCTCGTTCTTCTCGCGCTTTAATGCGTATTCAAAATGGCGCACGCGGAACAGGGCTTTTTTTTTTATTGTTGTTCACGGAGGCACTCTGATGCACCGTGCGCGCGCCAGGCTCGGGCTCAGGCCCGGTAACGTAGGGAGAGGGAGCGCGCGCACATCCCGGGATTGTGGATAGCATGCGAATCATCATCATCATCAGTGAGGTGATAAGCAGCTGTGCATCAGGACTCTGTTCCAGTGCATGTGACATGTCCTCACCATCATGTGACTGAGGGACGGAGGAATACAGGCTGTAAAGTGCTGTTCATGCTTTTCATGTTTTTGTTCAGATTTAGATTAAAGGAGCAGAGCAGGTTCTCCTGCATGAGATAGAACAGCCTTCACCCAAACCTCAGAGCTGCACCATTATTATTATTACTACTATTATTACTATTATTATTATTATATTATAGCTCAAGCAATATGACATCATATTGTGCAAAGGCCTCTCTTGTTCTTCTAAGGAGTTTGTTCCAGTATCTGGGCCTTTTTATAAGTCTTAACATAAAATTCCCCCATTCTAAAATAATGTCATAATGTTATTGGTATTTCCTCTTTAAATTTATGCGCCCACTGTCTCTCATGCGCCCGGGTGGCGATGGCACAGGTGCTCGGGCCTAGTATTATTACTAATATATTTATATATTTTTTAATCAAGCATGCTCAAAATGTGATGAAAATCAGTCCACAGGTTGGAATCTGCTGCCATTAGGACACCTGAGCAGCTCGGGCGTGGCACAGGGCATTCACAGGAGATAGTCATGTGCTCTACTCAACAGGAAGTCAGTTATTTTGGGTTGTTTGCAAAATGCACCTAATGGAATTTGATATTCTCCTCCTAGGGGATTTATACGATCATCACCATACCAGGCCAGTATGATCACAAAACATTAAGGATACAAAATTAGGGGATAAGAGATTTTCAATATCTCAATAAATCGTTCAGCCGTGGCGAGGCTGATAACTTAATGAGACTTATATTTTGTTAATTATATATATGTAACTATGTCATAACGGTAATAATGGTATTTTCTGGTAAGCCTGGGTGGCGATAGTGCAGGTGCTTGGGCCCGATCATTGTTGCTTTGCAACTATAAATAATTGAAATGTTAAGGAACTGCAATAATCTCTAAGCCTGATTGTTTTAATGAAATTAAAATCCCTTGAATCATGGCCGTTATATTAGCTGTATTACAAAAAAGAAAAAAATACTTCCCCACTGTGTCTGGTGTGAATGGAGAAATCTTTCCAGTGAGGTCGAACATCTGCTGAATCTGACCCGAGTGCCACTATCGAGCGAGCCAACACGCGCTGATCCTCCAGAGCTGCTTATACTGCAGTCATGATGCCTAAAGAGTAAGAAATGTAATGGAGCTGTGACAGACCGGCCTCGGGGCTTTAGTACGGCTGATGAGGACCCACGTCTCACCTGACACACCGTCTCGCTCCGTATCTCGCTTATTAATCATAAATCACTGTAATACATGACTCATAATGACCACAGAACTGCTCCATGTCACTCTAATGGTTACTATGGTTACAGCCCTTGTGCGTTCTGCGTGTGCTAGAACTCTGACTATCGCGGAACGTTCTAGAACCAATTGGATGATTCCAGAATGCTAGGATGTTGGATTTTTTAGCAGGAGAAGCTTGTAGATGATTCTGTTAAATTCTGTTCTTGCACAACATTAACCTTTAACTTTCGGTGAATCAGAAGCACATTATCATGGTCTACTATGGCTGGTGAGTAAATGTTAGCTAATAAGCTAAAATGTAAGCTAAACGTAACGTAGCTCTGAACAGTGATTTATACAGAGCTCATTACTAACGGCTTCAGTTCCTTATTAATGACGATTGATGTCTGAGGAACTGAACAGAATCTTTACAACAGAAATATCTTCATCGTTACAGTGAATAAGAAGCTGAGGTCACAGTCCTGAGATAAATATCAGCCAAAGTTATTAACCTTGGAAATTTAATAAAAACTGAACTGAAACGCAAAAATTTTGTTGTAGTAAATAATTTGTCTCCTTCTGTGATTTTCTTTCTTTATCCGAACAATATTTCTTTCACTTTCTGCTGTTCATCTAAAGCAACACAAATACTAATGTTTAATTAACAAACTTTGAAATAAAGTTTCGTGATACACTTATTATACTTCTTTGTGTATAACAAGTTAATTACCAACCATGCATCTGTTTGCATCTGTTTGCATCTGTTTGCATCTGTTGCATTTGAGGTGGGAAAATGTCGCCGTTCCTCTAAAACTCCTCCAGGCTCTAATTAACATGTTGGCAGGAGCAAATTATTATTAGTTCAGTCTGTTTAGAATTTTAACAAAATTAGAAAAAAGAATGTTGAATCTTGATATTTATAAAATCGTGATACTTACAGAATCACAATACAAGTCGAATCGGTACCGAGGTATCGTGATATCGGATCGGGTCGGGTCAGGTGATCCCTGGTGATTTACGTCCCACTAAAATAAATATTATTATTATTTCCACTTGCATTTAATTATAACTTTTGTTTACAGTTGAATTTCTGGCTTTAACACTGTTGATGCTGCCGATACCCACATCAGTAGGAAAGGTGTGTGTGTGTGTGTGTGTGTGTGTGTTAGCAGTGTAAACACTGACTTGGGGAAAATAAACCTGTCTAAACACTTATGTCACATGTGAGAGCTGAACCTGTCAAAGGGGGCGGAGCTTATTATCCATTTCCTGAGCTGAAGCATGAAGATGACTTCAGTAAAACTGCACTTCATTACTTTCCCTCTCTGTGTGTGTGTGTGTGTGTGTGTGTGTGTGTGTATGTGTAGTGAGTGTGTTCTGCATGGATAGCAGTGTGTTACTGGGACGTCCGTGTGCTGAAGAACGACAGGTACACATACACACTCAACAACTTCATCACACACTTTTCTCACGTTATTTCTCTTATTATATCACAGTATTTCATGTGTATTTCTCCCGAAGAATTTTTCCCTTTCCGTGTGTGTGTGTGTGTGTGTGTGTGTCATTCTCTTGTTTTCTGATTCTCTGTCTGGTATGAGAGTGTTTATTCCTCTCTAAGCGGCTGCTGTTTTGTTCCTTCAGCAAATAGTTTAAACGACTCTGAGTCAGATTGAGTCATTTAGATTTAGTGATTCATTGAATCAGTTGATGGAAAAAAACAAACATAAATGAATTGATAGTGATCTACTTTTGTGATCATGTTTTTTTCTCTTAAAGCGACACACACACGCACACACACACACACACACACACACACATACGCGTTCTGCTTCTCTGCATGATGTGTTGCGATCGTACTGTACACTGCTCACATGAATCTCTGGTGTTTCTACATCATTGATGTCTTTTGCGACTTACAGCTGGTCCCTGATTGGCCGTTTTTGTTGTTGCAGTTTGGTCGCGAGGCCAATGAGGTTTAAGGACGATGGACGACAGCGTGACGAGACTCGCTCTCCGTTCCCAAGAGCCGAAAATCATCCTGCACGGCTCCGGTTAGTGACAGAGAGAATCTGATAATCATCTTTCTTCTTCTAACGTTGGTGATGTCATAAAAATGACGTTACAGCAACCGACCAATCAGCAGCTCGGTTTCACGCTGTACCTTTCTTGCCTTTCTCCTTGTTTCAGATGATGGAGGGATGTGCGGGGAGGAGTACGTTGTGGAGCTCCAGGAGACAGTGCTGCTCTCGGACGGAGAGAACGATGCAGAGAACGACAGCGTGGCCGTGCGCAGTTTCTCCTCCGACGAGCTGGTCATCCAGGACGCCGTGGAAGACGTGGTCGCCGAGGACGACGAGGGTGTCGCCGTGGAGACGTGCGTGATGTCACTGGAGGGTGAGGAAGATGAGGAGGATGGAGTGACGGTGGCGGAGGAGGAGCTGGTGGAGGAGAGAGAGAACGAGCTGCACTCATCTGGAGATTACCTCATGATCTCCTGTGAGACCTTCATCCCTCTGTTTATTCATCTGTTCGTCTGTTTACTCTCTCACAGCTTCTTTATAGACAATCCTCTCTCTCTCTCTCTCTCTCTCTCTCTCTCTCTCTCTCCCACAGTGGATGAGGATGGGAAGATGGTGTCTGCTGATGGAGAGGAAGTGACAGTTGAGGGACCGTTAGATGACCAGGAAGTGGAGAAAGATGAGGACGGACAGGAAGTCATTAAAGTTTACATCTTTAAAGCTGACTCAGGGGACGATGAGCTGGGTGTGTGTGTGTGTGCGTGTGTGTGTGTGTGTGTGTTTACTGTTTTGTCTAGTAGTCACATATGATAGTAGTATATGGTTACAATAATATGTTTGTGTGTGTGTGTGTGTGTGTGTGTGTGTGTGTGTGTGTAGGTGAAGGTGACTCGGACTCGGTGTGTAAGCCGCTGAGGGAAAAGATGCTGTACATGTCAGTGAGTGATGGCCATCACACTCACACTGATGGTCAGTCATGCTCACACACACACACACACACACACACACACACACACTAGGGCTGTGCGATTAATTGAAATCGTATCCAAAGCGTGATGTGAATATGCGTGATTTCTAAATGGCGTTACAGCACGATTTTTTGCGCTCCCGACTTTTCCCGCAGGATGTTATTTGAACCAATCACAACGCAGCCGCCTAAACAGAGCGCGAGAACAGGAGACTCAGCTTAACGACAAATAGGCTGCAGAAACAGGAACACACACACACACACACACATGCACACATACACACACACACTAGGGCTGAAACGATTCCTTGTTATATTTTTGCGCAATTATTTGTTTGACGTGACACAACGCGCTTCCGGATGCAAACCGCCACTAAACACTGACGAAGAAGCAGCGCTTACGTGACCCACAAAGCGGAAGGAGACGCAAACAGTTATCTGTGTATTGATTTGATGGAGCCGTTCTGTTGTGGCCTGTAAAATGGAAGGGAGCGATAAAAATATCAGCGAGTCAAGAGAAGAAGAAACCAGCAAGAGAAAACGAGAGAA
>JAQMYJ010000017.1:478601-492693 GCA_030014305.1 Clarias laeviceps
TGATATAGCAAGACAAGTCAAAGGTTTTGACAGTGTAGCTTAAGTTTGGTGATTTGTGTTTAAGGTTTTGAGAAAGTGAGAGAAACATTAAAAAAATGTGTTTTAGCAATTCAGAAATACTGTAAAGTCAATTATAACTTGAATTCTTCTTCAGTAAATCTTGATGCTCAAGTCACTGTTACTGAAATGACTCATCTGCGACACCGGAACCTTTATTCCTGGTGCTGTAGCTGCCCGGACACTTTCAGCCGCTGCACCAGGAAGTGTGTGTTTGTGTGTGCGCGCGACATTGAGGAGCCGTGATGTACAGGAGAGCGGTGTGTCGTCTCTATCCGGCCAGAACCGCGTTAAACCACGCGCACGAGCCCAGGCTGCGTCTGCGGAGATGTGTGGACAAAACTTCCGGTTCCGGTTCGGGGTGAGTTTATTAGTTTATTCTGACTATCTGTGATTTTCAGCTGCAGGGTTAAAGCTCTTACTGAACACATCAGTCACACACACACACACACACACACACACACCTCCTGCAGAGCCTTTATACACAGGGCTGTCTGTCCAACAGGGGAGAGTTTGAGAGCTTTATACTGTTTATGTTAATGTAAGGGTTTAATTTACTACAAGGGTCACAGGAAGTCCAGTAGGGCCTCTGCAGGACCAGCAGGGAGATTATAACACCAGTGGGGTCACTAGAAGGTCAGTCTAGAAGTCCACTGGCTAATCTCTCTGATAAAGCCTGGTGGTTCTGTCCCGGTCTGATGCTGCTTGTTTAAAGGACACTTCCTCTCACTTTAGGGCTCCGTATCCAGTTCACCCCCGGGCGTTTGGGACGAGCGGAGCGAGCCGGTGTGAGCAGAAGAAAGATGCGGGGAGGACAGAGGAGCCCGGGAAATGGGACGATCCCCAGGAAGAGAAGAGCGACCGACCCGTAGCGAAGGAAGCGTGTGAAGACGCAGCAGAAACAAAAGGGACCGGACCCGAGACCGCGAGTCAGAACCCGGCTGAAACACCAGCGTCTGAGCAGAAGGTGGAGGAGAGGACGGGGAAGCAGAGTCTGCTGGAGCTGCTGGGGGCCATGAAGGTGGACACGACGACCAAAGCCAAGCTGAAGTCCCTCAGGAAGGGGACGAGTGGACCGGACGGAGCGCTGAAGCAGAAGAAGGTGGTGATGGAGAGCACGAGCAGCATGTTTCAGCAAGCTACAACTTCACAGAGGTGAGACGGTGAGACGCTCCAGCTGCCGGACAGAAACATGAACAACACTCAGACTGTCCGGTGGGCGTGGTTTAATATTCTAATCCACATAATTGAGAATGTACTGATTACGGGATGAGAAGCGCTCTCTAAAGTGTGTGTGTGTGTTTCAGTGAGTCTCTGAGCCCTGAGCTGGTCGCCGCTGCCTCGGCTGCTGCCGCCACGTTTCCTGATAGCTCTCGAGCCGAATCCGAGCTCCTGAAGCAGCTGCGCAAACACGAAGCCGTGTGTGAGGAGAAGAGACGAGACGAGACGCCGAACATCGGGTCAGCTCTCTGGAGCAGCACGAACACGCTGCATGGTTTAGTTTGGTTATAAACCTTAACTGTGTTTGTGTGTTTTTAATGTCAGGAACATCATTGCTGATATGAAGGTGGGGAAGAAGCCAGTCGGAAGACTGAACAGTTGGCCGGCCAATCAGATCCGGTTTGATGATGATGGGCGGGGCTATACGCACGACCGCGGCATCACGGGAGAGCTGGCTGAGATCCGCAGGAGGTAAACGCCAAGCTGGGCCGGGTCTGATACAACACTCTGCTCCTGTACGACTGTGTGTTCAGGTGAACATTTACTGTGTGTGTGTGTGTGTGTGTGTGTGTGAGACAGGAATTCTGCTTTTACTGCAAAGAGGCTGAACATCTTCAGTGCTGCCGATCAGGACACACACACCCATCTGAGTGAGTAACAGTAAAGAACTTTCCAGAACTGCTGCTTAATAGTTACTCTTAATGAAAATGTATTGAATGTCTCTTTTTAAGTCAGGAATTCTAACACACACCCCTTCTGTCTCTCTCTCACGGTGTTCATGTTCAGGCCCCTCCCTCTGGGACGCTGATTTAGCCAATCAGATTGCCCGGGTGGTGAACCAGCGACCTCGTAACGGGTTCGAGGAAATGATCCAGTGGACGAGGGACGGAAAGTTCTGGGACTATCCCATTAACAACGAGACGGGTGAGTGAGTCTACTCAGTGTGATGTCATCTAGAGTGCCAGCCAATCAGAAGCAGGATCAGGGCAAGGGCTTAACCCTAGATAATAGTTTTCAGAACGTTGCCCTTTAATTAAGCTCCGCCCTTCAGGAAAGATATTATAAAGTCAGACGAATATTCCTCACTGCAATAGAAATAAACTGTATAATTATAATATCCTGTGTGCGTGTTAGGCATGGAGGAGGAAGCGAAGGTGCCGTTTCACGAGCACGTCTTCCTGCAGCGCCACCTGGAGGACGGTTTCCCTCAGCACGGCCCCGTCAGACACTTCATGGAACTAGTCGTAACCGGATTGTCCAAGAATCACCACCTCGGCGTCACTCAGAAACTGGAGCACATTGCCTGGTTCCGAGACTATTTCCTGCAGAAACAGGAGGTCCTCGGTGAGGCTGAGGCCTGAGCCGCGCAGCGATCAGGGAGACATCGCGCACAATCTGTTCACACTGCGCTCATCTACACATCTGTACAAAACTAAAGAACTTCCACAAGGGAGGACAGATTTATTTATCTGGAGGGTCTGTGTACCATCAACGTGGGTGAGAGAAAATTACTGGTGGTGGTTTATAGCAGAGAACACACACACACACACACCTCAAGACAGTCTCTCATTACTAGAATCAAGTGTGTGTAGAATCAAGTTTCTGTCTAATAATGTCTGAGTATTAAGTTGTAATTTAACCTCCACCGGTGTGTGTGTGTTCTGCTACTTCACTCAGATTAAAGGGATGGTCTGACACAGATGTTCCAGTTGTTTTATTGAAATCTCTATAAACAATGTACACAAGTAAAGAGCTGTACAGAGAGCGTTAAAGAAAAAAATAGTGATTCACTAAACTACACATCAGAGTTCACACACAGCTTGCCATGATGTCTCACTCACACACACACACACACACCTCAGCTCACTAGAAGCAACAAAAGACTCCTTACATCACAGCTCAGTGTGTGTGAGTGACATATCACGAGACTGAAACCTAAAGCATGAATAAAGTATTAAAGTAAACTTTGGCGGCTGTGACGTGATTTCCGACTGAGTCATAACCGGAGAATTCTTCAAAAGAACAAGACGCTCTTTGGATATAAATCCAGATCTGGCCACACGATGGCGCTGTACTCCACACCCAGGCATCTGCAAGACAAAAGTTGGTGTGATCATTACTTCTACTCACACACAGGTATAAGAGTCATGCGGATACTCGCTTACATCAGTTTAAAGGTCACTTATTACACTAAATTTACTTTTAAGTCGTGTTTAAATGCTCAGAACGTCTCCATTACATTCATTTATACATTTTTAAAAATCATTCATGCTTTTTGTCCTTCTTCCCATGTTACTATCAAGTTTAAACAAGCCAATAAGATTTCCCCACCTAGTGTGACCTCATAAGAGCAGTCCGTCCCCTGGCTTGCAGCTCACTAATACATGGACACTGAAACCTGCGACCCGTGTTAACTCGTTAGAGAAACAGTAAACTATGGGACTTTTATGACGATGTCATCCTTCATCTAATACATTTCATGTAACCATAGTAACAGATGGTACCGGGACAGGCATAAGAGTGAGACGGTTAACTCGAGCGCCTGTTCCTGTACCAGCTGTTGCCATGGTTACGTTAACAGTGTTAACTGTAACTTCCTGTGACCCTTCCTCACATGAGTAGGATGATCAGGCTGAATACACGTTTAAAATAAATCTCTCTTAGTGAAACTCACCCCGAGTTGAGACTTCACCAGCGGCGGTAGCTAGTGGCCTGGCGCGGGTGGGGCGGGGCTTTGTGCCGCAGCGTCTGCATGTTCTTGTACTTGGTCATGATGCTCTGACTTTTCCGGAACACAGGCTTCTGATGGAGGGAGGGGCGTGGGAATATGGTGGCCTGCAGGGGACACCACGGGGGAGGGGGAAAAATTTTTCTTTTAAATCAGAACTACAAAACCAGGGAGAGAAATGAAAATAACCTCCTGGAGCCTCCTGGCCTGGAGGAGAAACTGCAGCACATAATTACCATCAGTGGTCTCCTGAAGACACCGTCGGAACCCTTCTGGAGTATAGGTGCAGCACGGAAATTGGGTTTACACACACACACACACACACACACACACACACACACACACACACACACAAAACTTAAAGCTGTGCAATTAACATGGAACAGTTCTAGATGTTAGAGGTTTCTCTAGAAGGTTTACCTGGAAAGGACCGGGCTTCCGCAAGGGTTTTCCTGGACCGTCCATTAGCCTGCGCACACACACACACACACTCTCTTAGCACTATGTACATAATCAGACATGTTTTAGACCGTGTGTGTGATAATTAGAAGATGAGTGTACCGGCGCTGCTTCTGGTCGTGTGCTTCTGAACTCCCAAAGCGGTGATTTGGGTTCGGACCTGAACAAGATGATGTGATTTCAGTAAAAACCCGTTCACAGCGTCTCTTTGGTAACACATTATTGGTGATTATTTATTTATTTTACCGGTTTTATCATCATTATGGGATATCCTGCTCTTCCAGGATGTGCTGCTCTTGGGACTCGAGCTCCTGGTTCCAGCTTCCCAGTGAGAAACCACCACCAGGTCTCGGGTCAGCTGTCTGTCCAGGGGTGAAGAGCTGCACAAGTCCATGTGTGTTTAATATTGAACAAACAAGAAAACACAAGTGAGGAGAACCGCAAGAGAAGACAGATCAACATCAAATAAAGCATCAGCACTGGCATGACTTCCTGTTTGGAATTAACCACCGCGGACAGAGAGGACATCACCATGCATTTCATACAATTAAACCACACGGGTACCTCGGCTGTGAGCGCAACTGTTCAGACAATAAACACTGATATTACTGTAATAAAAGAAAAAAAAAGAAAAGAAAAACGGCAAAAGAACTAGAGATGGATCTCTGCTGAGGTACTTACAGCACGGCTAGCCCTTCATCTCCAAGCTTCAGTTTCAATTGGTAGATTAGTTTTCTCTCATTTGCTCGGGATTTTAACCGTTCTCTTCACTGCTCTAAGTGAATAATCGAGACAGACGAACCATACGCCGAGGCCTGGGTCTGAGTTTCTCTCTCCTAAACCTCGAGCGTCCACGTCATCTCCACTTTGATTTATTTTTTTTCTCCCCGTCCATACAACACACTTCTCTTGTAGCGTTTTTTGGTTCCTGTCCGAATCCCTTTTCCCGCTTTATTCCCATTACGTTCCACTCGGGCGAGTCTGGCAAACGCTTCATTCGCTCACCGTGTCCCAACATCCGCCTTCCTCTTCCTGTAGCATAATGCATTTCTCACATCAGGTGTACTCTAATCGAGCGTGAAGCTCTTCGAATATGTCTTCAGAGGATCCTGGCACTTTTCTTCAGAGCTGTTCAGCTGAGGAACATCACCGTGTTGGAACAAATCCAAAGAAAGAAAAATCAACTGAGCCATGATCCAGGCCTTGAACATTTCTTCGAAAGGTGATCAACTCAGGGAGGAACATGCTGGTTTTTGAAGACCTCTTAAAAATAATAATATTTAATAAATAAATGTAAAAAAAGAAAGAAAAAAAAAGTTGAACGAGATCTTCAGAGCTGCTCATCTGAGGAACAAGGTGGGATTATTTAAACACCTCTTTTGTGATTTTTCCCCCCGTTTTTTTCTTCAGAAGCGATTGACTCCTCATCTGAGTAAAGAGGCTTTTCATTCCAAATCCAGTAACCTGATAGATGTATTGACCCATTGTGATGGGAGACACTGGGCCAGGTACAGTTTATTATAAAAGGGAAGCGTTCCTGGCTTGAACTGGCGACATTGGTACCTTCTAGTAAACACAAATGATTGTTCTGTGGCCAGGACGGTAGCAGAGTCACATCAGAAGTGCTCACTGTTGGCGTGATGGCACACATGGGAGAAACTCCAAAATCTGAAGGTTTGTCAAACACCTGAGGGGCAAGGTGTCTTCCTGGTCCATCTCCAGAAATCCTTGGGGAACTGGAAGTTCTGGAGTGGAGGTAGTGTTTCTTATCTCCTTGGAGAGTAAATCAGAGATCTTCTTGTCAGATTTTCCATGGTGTCAGGTGAAGATCCAAAAAAAAAAAAAAAAAAAACCTGCAGTTTGCCAAAACTTCAACCATCATCATCCTTATTAGTTAAATTCCCACATTCTCTTCTGTTCCAGAAATACCTTCAGGAGGAACTTTGCTCAGCATGTTGGAGGACGTAACCTTAAGCGTACCCGAGTTTACACACGCAGAGCCTCGCTAATCTGAGCTATCGTTCAGGTGAAAGGCAGAAAGGCGTGTTGACTTTTTTTGGGAGAGCCACGTGAAGGGTTTATAAGCGTTACGAGATGCCTGTGTGTCTGGGCCTGACCGTGACGGAGGTTAAAGGTCATGAAACTCTTTTCAGACTGACTTTTTCTTTCTTTTTTTGAGGTGGTATGAATTAGACAGCACTTCTGGTACTTTCCCCTTATATTTCCCTGCTGTGTTAACGTTAAGGACAGAAGGTTACACGTCTTATAGGTGATTCAGGTGAGGAGTAAAGAAGCCTCTACTGGTGTTTCTCATGTGAACAGGGTGATGCCCCTTTGGTGAAAGCAGTGCCAGAGACAAACAGGGAAGCCTGGAACCTTCTAAACATCACGCAGCCATTGCCACAGTATGAGGGGAGATACCGTACCTGCGTGCTCGGACAGAGCGCCGGGGTTCCACCTGTGTCTCGGAGTCCAGTTCGAGCTCTGAGGATTTGGAGTCGGCGTCCACGGGCGACTCTCGGGACGGTCGCCTCTTCACACTTTTCTTCAGAGGAAACTTGTGAGGCGGGAGTCTGGAGGACTCGCCCATGTGCTCCACCTCCCGCATCTTGTTCCTCTGTATCTTGTCTGAAGGCCTGGGCTTCGGTGGGGGCATTTTAAATCTCGCCACGGATTCCTCTCTGAACTTGCGCCCCTTCATCAGCCGGGACTTGTCCTTGAGGGACAAGCCGCGACCCCCAAAACCTTTAAGAGGCATCGGCCGTATTGGCATCTCTCTGCGGAAGCGTTTGGGCGGTCCGTGTTCCAGGTCGTGCGGCAGCGGTGGCGGACCCATTTCCTGAATCCTCCTCTTCATTGGACGCATGGGGGGCCGCTCCCGGGGGCGCGGAAATGGAGCGAATCTGGAAAACGAGTTGGAGGAAGACGATGGACCGGATTTCCATGAGGGTGATCTGTAAGAGGGGCGAGGGTACGGTTCACCCGCTTCCCCACGCGGCCACTGGGGGGCGTGGTGTCCGGGCCGTCCCCTTCCTCGGCCCTTGCCGGCGTCTCCGTGCTGCTTGCGTGGATCTCGCTCTGTAGACCACCTGCATATCCATCACAAACAATACAAACAAGTGGGTTATAACGCCAGGGCCTGCTGCAGGCACAGGGTTAGGGGCATTTCATTACTTTAATTATTCTACATCCAGCCCCGAACCTGCTGAACGCCACAGGGGCGGGGCATAAAACGGGACTCGTTATAAAAAGGGCACATAACACTTTCTTCACAATGACTGGGTGACTTCTAAAGGGACCTCTCTCTCTTTTGTTTTATTTTAAATTAGATCCTTTTTTGCAAACTTTACCCCCAGCAAAACAAATGAAGTAAAGGAACTGCAGAGTGGAGAGGGATCTTAACATTTATCTCCCTGTAGTGTTGACCTTTGACCCTAATACTTCTGTTTATTCATATCTCTACCATTATCACCATCATCACCACCCGGCCTGCACGTGTCAGCCGTGATTCCTGTACCTCTCTGGATACGAGTTCCTCTCATCGAACTCTCTGGGCTTTCTCTGGGGCGAGCCAGAGGGCCTGGGCTCCCCGTTGGGGTGAGGGTAACCCCCCCGGCCGTTCCAGCGATGCCCTCTGTGGGCGGGACGCCCGAAAGGCCTGTCTCTGGGGTTTGGTGGCCTTCCGGGACCCCAGCTCCTGTCCTGCTCGTGGGGAGAGTTTTGGAATCTTTGCGGGGCTCTGAAGGCGTTATGTGGCAACGGACCCCTGCGCTCTGACGGAGGGCTGTGGAAATATCTGGAAGATGGTGAAACGTGACCGGAATGGTTCCCGTGGAAGGGCCTGTGGTGGCCCGATGGTCCGTGGGGCGAGTGCCGGTTTTGGACAGGGGGAGGGCGGTTCAAGCGAGACGGGGGGGACCTCCTTCGGCCGTGCTGAGAATCCTGAGACACGGGGTATGGTCTGAAGTTATGTTGGTTCGGAGGCGTCCAGTGTCCATGTGCTCGCTCTCTCGGGTCTCCCATCTGAGGTCTCTTGTCCCTGGGGTAAGGCGAATGTCCTCCGCCATTGCCCTCTCTCCAGCTGGGAGGGGCCTTACCTGGCGGGCCTCGAAATCCCCTAGGAGGCGGGCCCGGTCGCCCTCCGTGGTGCTCACCATGACCGCCATCAGAGAAAGACCTGGAAAACAACAATAAAAGGAAACACTAAGGCGCTGAAACTAACTTGAAGCTGAAGATCTGCAGGAACTGAGAGGAAGGAGGTACCTCTGTCTGGAGCGAGGAGAACCTGAGTGAGGTCTCACCATCATCACACTGCTCACACTCCTGAGGGCATGAACGGACACACACACACAAACAGCAATTATGAGGAACAACAATCAGATAGAGGCAAAAATCTAAATAAATTAAATAATAATAATCAAATAACCAAAATCACGTGACCTAAAGCAGTTCAAAAAGTTTACCATTACACTCTCGAAGCTAATATACACTGAATAAAAATATATATTTAAAAACATTCACGCTATTTATTTATTCGTGTGTGTGTGTGTGTGTGTGTGTGTGGAGACGAACCGAAAGTAGGCCAGCTAAACTAAAGGAGCTCAACAAACGCCACACTTATTATCACCAATAATCTACAGCACACACACACAGTTTTAGCATTACAACTATTTTATCAGTAATTAAAAACATTTTCGTAAAAAACGAGTTGTTATTTATTGTGTATTAAAGTACTCACCCAGTGTTATTTGCGAAGCTAACGCAACACAGGAAGCTAAATCAGCTAGCAGCACGAGCTAGCTACTTCTTAACCGCAATCCTGACTACTTTGGAGCAAAATCAGCCAAAAATAAATGTAAATACATACATCAACACATATTAAATCAATATTTTTAAATATATCGCCGTAAACCTAAGTTCTAGTTTCGCCTTTACGTCCACAACGCGTCGACGCTAAACACAACTGCAACCTATGCCGTAATTTTCCCCCACCCACACTCCGATAAACCCGCCTCCTCAACAACGATTGAGTAATCCAACTGTCAATTAAACGAAACAGTCGCAAGGATCTATCTAACCAATCCTGTTTGAAGAGACGTGCTTGTATCAGCCAATCCCAACGCGTGAAAGGCGGGCTTTGTTAAAATGGCAGGTTTGAGGCATAACGTTCTACGACAGCTGGTTGATGAAGAGGTGACGACAAATCAATATGGCGCCTGACAATAAAGCGGCATGGACACCCGATCTCAGATCAGTTTCAGTGTCCGAGTTTCAATGGAAATGGGTGAATGTTGAAGCAGTGGACTGACTCCGGATCTGTCGGAGCGGTACATTCCTCACTGATGATAAGCCTTCAGCTGCTGTGTTCCGTCAGTCAGAGATGAGCTTTAAATAAACTCCAGCAGCGGTGTTTGGTGATAAAGCACACAATCCCTGTCAGTTCGTGTCAGTTAGCAAACGTTCCCTCTGTCCAAAGCGTGTTAATTTAAGCGCTTCGTTTTTAAGTACATTAGAGCAAACAGACTTCATCCCCTGAAACAGCTACAGGAGGAATAAATAAAACCTCTATAAAATTGTCATTAACATGATTCTAAAATATTCACTACATACAGTGTATTTACAATCACTTATTTTTATTTTGTGAAATTTACATAGTACTTCTAAGGTGTTCAAGTCAAAGCGGGACTGTTGATTGTGCAGAATAACAGAACTCAGTCCTGAGAGTAAAAACTCCCTTTATTTCTCTATATAATCCCCTGATACACTAACGCACTTATCTAGTACTAAGTACCAACTAGTGCTTGGACACCATCAAGACTGAAAGTTTTCTCAGTACGTCAGAGCCATGTTTTGCCTGCTTGCCGTCTGAAACGCCGGCCTCCCAAGAACTCCTTTACTGGCTCAAACATGTGCAAATGTCTTGGGAGTGAGTTCAGGGCTGTATGGGGGACGTGGAAATAACTCCCAGCCGAGGTTCTGTAATGTGCAAGTGGTGAATGAGTGTGTGTACAGTTCCTACACACAGATGTGTCTCTTTTGATTTTCAAGGATCAGGCGTTCCACTCGCTGAATGTTCACAGGAACGACTGCAGTGGGCTCCGAGCCACCTCGGCTGGGATCATCATTCACAGATGTATGGCCATCTTTAACCACTTTCACCGTTCAGATGTTTTACTGAGAGCCTCATCACCATGGTGTAAAAGCAAAACTAGGTGTAAAAGTCGGTCATGGATTGGCACCCTGTCCAGGATGTACCCTGCCTCATGCCAGACATTTCCAGGAATAGGCTCCAGGTCTCCAGCGACTCTGTACAGTATAAGTGCTATAGAAGATTAATGAATAAATAAAGTGGTTCATCACTAATGCCGTTTCTTCCACCTGTTCTGAGTAATTTAGACAGAAAGAGAACTTTATGATCTCTGAGAGAAACTGTTCATTGTTTTATTGGCTTGTGGATAAACCCTGCTTCTTCATGGCACACAGAATCTCACAATGTTAACAAAACACAAACAGGAAACACACTAACAGAGCTGATTTTATAATATTTATTAACATATTTTTAATCATATTAATATGCGTAACACAGCGTTTAAGCTTCATTCGGCTTGTTTACAGAAAGTACAGTGCAGTAAGATGATCGATCCGCTAGCAGGAAGGAAAAAGGGAGAATCCAGTTTCATGTAAAAGCTGTTCCAGTTTGTGTCGGTTTGATCCTCACTTGCAGCAGCACTCATACACGTTTAAATTCTCTCTAAGATAAAGTGTTTAAATACTTATTACATTACAGTAATATTGTGGATCTGAAGTAAGACTAGACCCTGACGCTAGCATGACGGCCGTGTCCCACACGCTAACCCTGTCGTTAATACAGCGTGTGGAGTGGATCACATGTCCCACTTCACAAAAACTAACAAGACACAACCGCTGGAACCTGCAGCCGGCGTGTACCAGCGACCCTGATCATCACACACAGTCTGTGTGTTTCAAAACATTCAGTTCATACACACGAGTGTTTCATCCCACCAACACTGCAGATTTATTATTTAAGAGTTACATTTTTAATCTGATCATTATGTGCTTAACCTTTATTTTGATTATTGTGTATTATCTCCAGCTTTTTAAGCAAAATTAGCAATTGAGGCAAACAGCATGCTTGCTAACACAGCTAGCTACCCGGCTCGCTCACGCTAGCTACAGTGGCAGCTCACTTACGCTGATGTTAGCTAGCTAATCGCATACACTATGCTTTAAAATTGTGCGCTACATTCCAGTCAATACTGTGTGTTAAAGGTAAAACCTAGAGTACTAGCATAACCACGGCGTTAGGCTACTGATGAGGTTAACAACCTCCGACACTCATGCTGATGCGCGTCTCCTTTGTAAGGATGTTCCTCTTCTTCATTAACAAACATGTCACACACATCCTTTAGAACTGTACAGTTAAGTATTTACACCCCAGGCGTGCGGATACACCACAGCAGCAGCATGTTGTTGTTTTTTAATCGCAGTATGATGTCATGAATGCGTACTGGTGTATAGTTTTTACACCATGACCTCTTATAGAGAAGAACATGCCAGCTAACATAGCTAACTAATTAACTAGGTAACTAAGTAATGCTAGCTAGGCAGATCTGTTTGGGTTGCACTAGCATGTTTATGGGTTAAATAAAACTGATTATTATGATAAATATTGAGTGTGTGTGATTATCAGAACAAGCCTAACACTGAAATACACAGTGCTAACAAACAACACACGCATCTTCACATGTCCTCATTATGCAAACAGAAATAAACAAATAAATAAGTTTCATTGTTTACATTCAGTCCAGCCGCGAGTGTGTCGGTGCTATTACTAGCTGTAGCGGACAATGCTAATGTGGCTAACGTTAGAGGGGAATGCTCAGTCTGTTCATCCAGCGATGAACCATTTTCTCTTTTTCTTCATCCTCTTCCTCTGTCGCTCAACCTGCACACACACACACACACACACACACACACACACACTCACTGATAAAACAATATGATATAGTGATAAGTTTTGTTTTTTTATATTATTTATGAAAGGAGTCTCCAGTGTCAGTGATTACGTTCCAACACCTTCAGGACATGTGAGCTGACACAGCGTTGCAGTTTCTCAGTAACATAAAAAGCTGTGGATTTTGAGTGTGTGTGTGTGTGTGTGTGTGTGTGTGTGTGTGTTCACCTCTCACTCCTTCCTGCTCCTCGTGTTCACCGTGTTAGATGCTTGTTTCAGCTCAATGACGTTTTTGTTGCAATCTCCATGGGCGGTGCTGCGGGGCATTATGGGATACATCACATGTCCGGTCAGATCCAGCAGGTCCTCCAGCGCCCGTGTGTTGTTCACAACGTTCTGAACTTCAGCAATCGGAGAGAACTTCGGAATCGAGACCAGTACCTCTTTAGACACGGGGCTGATGAGAAACACGGAAACGTATCTTCAGCTCAGGAACACCTAGTGGAGAATATCTACTACACTACTGACGTCCCACAATGCAACAAGTTACTGTGTAATCTGAATACCCACAATGCACTTCACTACAGGAAACGAGACCGATCATGAGACTGATCTGGAACAAGGCCTCACCTGACCTCCATCGACTGCGACTCTTCCGCTGGTTCCTTTCTGGCCCCGCCCCTTTCACTGGGAGTTGGTGGGACCTGTGATGGAGGTTGTGGGCTGAGAGGGGAGGAGCTATGAGACAGCATCTTTGATGTCACCTGTGATGTCATCATGATTGTTTTCACCTGCAAGCTCATCTGGGCATTCATTTGCTCACTCTTGACTGGGCTGTTCACCTGCTGGGTGATGGGGTTTTTCACCTGGCTGGTCCCCTCCTGTAAGGTTGGACTCTTTAGTGGGCTGTCCACCTGTTCAGAGGTAGAACCCTTCCCTTGACTGTTCATCTGCTGAGCACTTTTCACCTGTTGTGAGGGTGGAGTCTTCAGTGGGCTATTCACCTGCTGAAAGGTTGCACTTCTTATTTGGTTATTCACTTCTTGAGTGGTTGAAGTTTTAAATGAACTGTTCACCTGTTGAGAGGTTGAACACTTCACCTGGCTGTACACCTGCTGAGCACTTGGACTCTTCACTGGGCTATTCACCTGTTGGGTGGTGGGAATCTTCACTGGGCTGTTCACCTGTTGGGTGGTTGCACTCTTCACTGGGCTGTTCACCTGTTGGGTGGTTGCACTCTTCACTGGGGTGTTCACCTGTTGAGAGGTTGGACTCTTCACTGGGCTGTTCACCTGTTGGGAGGTTGGGTTCTTCACTGAGCTGTTCACCTGTTGGGTGGTCTGACTCTTCACTGGGGTGTTCACCTGTTGAGGGGTTGGACTCTTCACTGGACTGTTCATTTGTTGAGAGATTAGACTCTTCACTGGGCTGTTCATCTGTTGGGAGGTTGGACTCTTCACTGAGCCATTCATTTGTTGAGAGATTGGACTCTTCACTGGGCTGTTCACCTGTTGAGAAGTTGGACTCTTAACTGGACTGTTCATCTGTTGGGAGGTTGGACTCTTCACTGAGCCGTTCATTTGTTGAGAGATTGGACTCTTCACTGGGCTGTTCACCTGTTGAGAAGTTGGACTCTTAACTGGACTGTTCAT
>JAQMYJ010000017.1:575535-586104 GCA_030014305.1 Clarias laeviceps
CACACACACACACACACACACACACACACACACACACACACAGACACACACACACTGCTCCACTGCAGCTCGGTAATTATTACAGAACCTCATTTTGTGTGTGTGTGTGTGTGTGTGTGTGTAGAGTGCGTTGAGGCCCATGCACCCTCAGGCTCTCCACCCCAGTGCTGCAGGTTTGCTGCCCACTCCCTCCATTGCTGTGCAGATCCCTCACACCAAGGGAAGCCACACACACACACACACACACACACACACACCAGTGATGTCATGCTTCATCTGTGCACCTGTCCGTGTTTTCAAGCAGGCTCGTTTGCCCTATGTCCCCCCGCCCAGACCCGCATCACCCGGATCCTTCACACAGCACGCGGTCAGTACACACACACACACACACACACACACACACACACAGGTTATTGTTATTGTTATTGTTATGATTATGACATTGATGTGATAACAGTGTAGTTGTTTAATTAAATATGATTAATACAGATACATAAAATTTAGATCAGATTCATTGTAAAGCACTGACAGTTAACATTAACATCTCTGTCTCTCTCTGTCCCTCTGTCTCTGTCCCTCTGTCTCTGTCCCTCTGTCTCTGTCTCTCTCCAGGCTTCGTTTCAGAGCTCGTCTCAGCCCACACGCCACGCCTACCTCTCTCACAGCCAATCAGCACAGAGGTTCTATCACCACGGCAAATAATCAGCCAGTCAGGTGCTGGGTGTAGAGGACGGGGATTTGGTCCCTGGTCATTTACGTTACTGCCCCAAGCAATCACACCACACACACACACACACACACACACACACACACAAAGTAATGTTTTTAATACCATGAATGTGTACATTTAATTTTATCATTGGCTCAGTGACTGACTCAGATGGACGAGGGGTGAGACGGTGCGGGGGGAGGGGGGTGTATGGCGCAGGATGGGGGGGGGGGGGATTCGGGAATGGGGTGAGACAGTCGCACAGTGACACTTTGTGTAAATAGTTAGCGTATATATTAGAATGCAGGACCTGTCTCACAGCGCGACCTTCAGACTCACTTTCTGTTTGTCTGAGTAACAACTTTGTGTGATTTCACACCCCTGATGTCATCATTAAGGTCACATGACCATGGTCTAAAGAATATTTAAGGGGTAAAGTGACACTGCTGTCCCTGTTCAGTCCCCTCTGATGGACGGGGGTTACGACTCCACCCTCTCTGTTCAGAACCTGTTTGTTCTCAGGAGGGACAGACGATCAGATTCCCCTTTTGGTTAAAATGAGTTTATTCCAGAGAGCGGATGTTGAGGAACGCTTTGGTCTGTGAGTCCATGTGAGGTTTCTGAGTTTCTGAGCGTGCGAGAGCGTTACAGACACAGGCAGTGTGTCATAGTCTCGACTCAGGCTTCAGGAATGCTTTGATCTGGCGTGTGGTCTGTGGGATGTGTGTGTACACGTTAGATCATTGGTTTATTCTCACTTGAGGGATGGAGGGCACACCCCCGCGCCGGTGATCTTCTCATTCAGCCCCGAGACGAAGGAGTCGGTCTGTGAGAAGGTCTCCATCGTCCACATCGTCCATGCTCGTACCTCCGTGTGTGTGTGTGTGAATGTGGACCAAACCATTTCCAAACCATTCAAAAACACTACGTGTGATTTATACACAGTAGCGTCCTCACGTCAGCTGTATGACATCATACGGAGGTTGCACCGCACAGGGCGATGTGGTCGGAGCCTGCAGAACGTTAAGCACTTCCTGTCTGACTGTGTGTGGCAGTAAGACAGTCGTATTAACGCATCATTTAATCTCCACGCTTCTCTAATGCGCGCTTAAACCTTTACCGCTTAACTTTGTTTAGTTTAAACTGCTATGAGTAAACTCGCTCTCAGGGCTTGTTGTGTAAATACTCACACGTGCACACACACACACACACACACACACACACATCTGGGGAAAGAGTTATTTTTTAATAATTGAAGAAAAAAAAACATTGATTTTGAATGTCATGTATATAGTTTTACCAAAATTGCACTAAAACCGCTCTGAAAATAAATAATTATTATGAAGCCATGTTGTTTAATTGTGATGTAATCATTCACTCACTGCTTTCACCTGCGTATCTCACTTACATTATGGTCTTTATCATTTTATTTTATATGAACTACCACGCCCCTAGTGGCGTTCCCAGGTAATTATCTAGTTTCAGGTGTTCCTCTCCAGGACACCAGGGGGTGCCGTGTTACTAAGTGATCTGCTGGCTTGACAGGCCTGCAGGACCAGCTGGATTCCATCCTACTGTGAACACCAGGTGGTGCTGAGTGCATGATGGTTCAAGCTGAGGTCGCTGAGCTGCTGCACCACAGGTGTCTCTGGGGATCCTGGAAGCCCCTGGTGTCTCCTCTCAGTCTCATCTGCCCCATGGACGGGGTAGGTCTTGTCCAGATGGGGAGTTCTACCCCCTGCTAATGGCACACAGTGGAACGGTCCATGCTTGCTGTCCCTGACTCTGGTCTGCAGATCTCCTGTTTGAGATGATCGTCCCGTCTCATGAAGGAACTGCAGGTTCTTCAGCTGAAACCACCTCGAAAACTTCAGAGGACACCGTCGGGGCTTCCCTGGGAATCACTTTCATCTTTGTTTATTTTCAGCCTTCATTAATCCCAGGGCTTGGGATCCAAACGACACCTGTAGCTCCGCCCACTGACCCACCCAACGTCCCCCACACACATTTCTTCTGTATTCTCTTCCCAAATTGTTCTTTTTTTTTTTTTTTTTTCATCTCATCCAAAGAGAAGTGAAACTGGAGAAAACGACACACACACACACACACACACACACACACACACACACTCAATGGGATGTCTTTGTGTGTTGGATTAAAGATAACGCTGCACAGTATACACTGTGTTTTAAGGGGAAGGAGATTAGGAAAGTGTGTGTTTACGTGTGTGTGTGTGTGTGTGTGTGTGTGTGTGTGTGAGGGACAACACAACCCTAACCGTTGATTCATCTCCGGTCCGCCCACTGACACCCTTCCTACCCATAATGCTCTTTGTCTCCGACTCCTACACAAAACGGACAGAGTAGTTCGTGTGACATTTTTTTGTGTGTGTGAGAACAAAGTTAACTGTTGATTCACCTCCTGCCCGCCTACATACCCTCTATATTTATTGGTCTGTCTGTCGGTCTGTCTCTTTGTCTTTGTTTCTGTCTGTCTGTCTGACTTGTGTGTAATATTCAAAATAGAAGAGTAGATTTGATCCCGAGGTAACTGTTCAGTCAGATCCCTGCTGTGTGTGTTTGTGTGTAAGAGAGAGAATCAGTTGCTCAAATGAGGACAGATGATGATGATGAAGGTCACATGACCTGAGAGCTGAGCAGTAGGATCATGACTGATATCCCCGTAGCTGAGGAGGTGAGTGAGAGCTGAAGATCAGAGAGATGGTGACAGAATGGCCTTTATCTACTTCTGCATTTTGTTTATTCATATATACTGTGTGTGTGTGTGAGTGAGAAAGAGAGAGAGATTGTTCTGCCATTTTGAAAGCTGCAGGCGGAAGTTGACTTAGCAGTTTTTTTTTTGGCCGTGGAGGCAGAGCGAGAGAGTGAGCGAGCGAGAGAGAGAGAGGAGGAAGCGCTCGTGTGATGAATCAGGGGAACATGTCTGTCCCTGAAATGAAAGAAATTGGGGATTGAAATTGACAGCGATGTGGGATGGGGTGACTTTATTTCAGTATGTTTGATTAATTTGGAGCAGATGAGATGACAGATATGTGAAAATGAAAGCTGTTACTGTGTGTGTGTGTGTGTGTGAGAATGAATGAACAGAGCGACCTGTTGCATCGGGGGGAATCACCTTTTGTCATAAAGGTTTGTTTTCTTTCTTGTTTTCGTCTGCGATTTAATATAGTCTGTGTTTTGGCGTGTGGTGTGCGAACAGTGCAGGAGTGTGCCGGAGGCCGAGTCGCCTGCTCGAGTGTGTGTGCCGAGGCTTTCACACAGCAGTTCCTCATCATACGGGATGTCTAATCGATCCTGGGCTCGTTTAAAAAAAATTAAATGTTTTTTAACGTACATGTACGGACATGGCGTGTCCCGGGTTGCGTCCGCGCGTCCGATTGGTCGTCCTCGACGCCGTTTTATGACGTTTTCGCTCCTTATTTGATGATTTTTGGACCATATACCCATGCGCCGCCATCGTGCCCTTAAAAACCCCAAAACTCGTCGAATTTGTGCGTGATTCGGGAAATATGGATACGGCGATTCCATCGACTTCGTATTTCGGAGATTTTGATGTGTTTTATGATGAAGCTGAGAGCAGGTGGGTGAATTCATCTTACTGCACTGACCTGTGGCTCAGAGTGTCTTAACCTTTATTATTATTATTATTATTGTTGTTGTAACTGTTCATTTACATTTATACTTTTTTTATTTTTTATTTGTACCTTTTTGAATAACCCCATTATTTTAGCCGTGTGTGTGTGTGTGTCTGTCTGTGGGAAGCAGCAGTGTGTGCTTGGAAATGTAAATTGTAAACTGTAACAATCGAAAATTTATCACAATAGAACAAATAATGACGATATTTAATTTTTTTTCATGGATTAAATCCTTCGCTGTTCATCTAATCACGTTTTATTCTCTTTATTTTATAAATCCTCACACACGCCCACGCACACACACACACATGGTCTCATTTAATTCCCTCAGAAACTGAATGTGTTCTAGTTTTCTATAACTTCCAAAAATTTTCTAGTTTACTATTTAGAATATAAAATAGTTTTTTTTTTTCCTTAACTTTTTTTTATTTTTTATTTATGAGCCGTTTCATTAAAAAAAATAACAATTAACAGTGAAGAAAATGTCCACATATAGCACAACTTCTGCTTCATATTTTTTGGATTAGATCCTTTATTACGAAGGCATGTCTGATCCTCATTAATCACTTTATTGTTTTTCGGTTTAAGAAACATAATCTGATTTTCATATAATTTAATAATCAGCTTTTAATAAGTATCTAAGGTTTAAAATGCTAAACTCGTCTGAAAGTAAGGTGAGGTGTGTGAGGCTTAGTTGTATTATACAGTGCTGTGTTTTAATATATTAATATAATTATTATAATGATGATGTAAAATTTTAAGTTATATAAACCACTGGTTTGTGAACAGTTGGAGGTTAAAGGTGTGTGTGTGTGTGTGTGTGTGCGCATATGTGAGTAAATGTAAAATGTAATTCTTCACATATTTATTAAAGTGAGAATTTTTCACTGTGTGTGTAAAATTCAACGTGAAAAACACCCGAGAGTGGAGGTGAAATGTATAATAATATTATTAATCTGAAACTCTCTACATGATATTATTGAGCAAAAAAATTAATCTTTCAGACAAGATCCGTTTCTATCACGAGAGAGAAAATGGAAAAAGATGAGGTAAGTTATGGCGGGGAAAATACCAGGGTGCGGTCCGTTTTCCTTAATCTTAAACAAAACGCGTAATTACAGACTTCATCTTCAAGATATTTTACTTTAACCGAAATGAGACTATCCAATAAAAAGCAGGGGATAAATAACTACAGATTAAAACTCTGTCTCTTTATCATACACACACTCACTCACAGATGTTAATGTGTGTAAAAGCAAGTTTAATTCTGTTTATTTTATCCATTTATTTTATGTATGTTTAATATAAACATCTACGTTTCAGACATTTCACCAGGACTTGTTTAAAAACATTTTATAGTTTAAATGAAACAATTTCCATAAAATACTACAAATTTTATTTTCAGCCTTCCATCTTAATAAACCCATAGGATGGTTTGCTGAATTTTTTTTTACATTAAATAAATAATTTAACATATATGTGTATGTTATTAAAGCTAGCCGGCTAATTTTCAGCTGAAATGGAGGGAAATTAGCATAAATGACCAGCACACTGGTTCTCACCCTGCCTCAGGATTAATTTACACTGTAAAAACTAAACTAATTATCTCCCTCCTTGTTATTATTATTTTTTAAATAAAAATTTACAGCCTAATTTAAGTATTAGCATAAAAACCGCTAGCTCGGGTTAGGAACGGTTCGGAGATCGTGACGTCACCATGGGAACAGAGGAACACGAACCCTGAGGAAACGTTGAAACACTTTTTATTAATTTATTTTGCCTTAGGAAATTGATTAACACTTTATCCGGTAGGTGTTGGATGTGTTTTATTCCTCTCCGTTAAGGTAAATCACACTTTTATTGGGGGCGATATGAAGTGAGTTGCTGTTTGGGGTGAGAGGGATATTGAGTGTGTAATATGAGGCAGAGTGCGGGTTTACACCGCGTTTTCACTCTGAATGGAGCAGAGAGTGATGAGCGATAGAGAGAGGCCGATGTGAGGCGGCGTGTGACGGTGTGTGTGTGTGTGTGTGCGGGGAGTCAGCTGGCGGCGCCCGGTTTCACTCTCAACACCAGGCGCACTGACTCACGCGGCAACATGGCGGCGCGCGCGCTGTTTACTCAGCTGGGCTTTTTATTGGTCAGCGCGGTGACCGTTAAACCGCACGAGCGCAACGCTTTCAAATTAACTGGCGCCAACCGGCACTCTCGCGCGCCTCACCTGATTGGCCGAGCGGGATCAGAGCGCGGGATAACACACATACTCACGCGCTATTTATACATAAGCTCTTCTCTCTCTCTCTCTCACACACACACACACACTCACACTGTACTTGTGTGTGTGTATGTTCATGATGGAAAAATGACCAGAGACAGTTGAGAAGTTGAGTCACCTTAACCTAAATTAATTTATTCATTTATTTAAATGTTCATCTGCCAGTTGGAGTCTCCAGCTATATTATATTACATTGCATTTCTTTACCAAAATCTACTTTTAACGCTCATATAGATAGATAGATACAGTAGAGCAGTAGAGACAGTAACACACAGACAGGGTGTAGATGTGATTACACACTTTAGATCTTACATACAGTCAGTATACACATGGTAATGTGAGACCTGAGCAGAAGTTACTAGTGCAATGCTAAGATAAAAATAAAGCATATACAGTATATCACAAAAAATATAATAATTTTATATAACAAGTAAAATTAAGTTAATTGCAGTGCAGTCTTGATGTGCAATTTTATGTGTGGCAACAGTGCAAATAATATAAATTCTGTAAATAACTTAAGCAGCTGATTGATTGTGGCTGCTTTAAGTTGCCAGATTGTCTACAGTTCATCATATTGGACAGCTTTCTGTAGGTTTATAAATGAGTAACTATCTATAATACAGTTTCCTTTTGGGATTAATAAAGTACTCTCTCTATCTCTCTCTCTATCATCGTCTATACCGCTTTATACTGTGCACAGGGTTGCGGGTGCCTGGAGCCAATCCCAGGAGACTTAGGGAATGGGGCAACGTAACACCCTGGATGGAGTGCCAATCTATCGCAGAGCACACACACATACACGCACTCACTCACACACTACAGGCAATTTGGGAATGCCTAATATGCACGTCAGCCTAATGTGCATGTTTTTGAATATATTGAACCCTGACCCTGGCGATGCAAAGCGACAGTGCTAACCGCTACGCCATCGTGCCGCCTATATACAGTGGAATCTTGGAAGTAACTCGGTCTGTGAGTGTTTTGCAAGACAAGCAAAAGTTTTTGAATAAATTTTAACTTAATAAACGAGCGAGGTCTTGATATACGAATAGTACGCATGCTCTTTGTCTGCCAAGCGTCATGTGATCACAACTGAGCGAAAGGTTCTTCTCTCTTGTGCACTGCGGTATTGTGGGTAATTATCTCCCATGCTCAGTCTCAGTGCGTGTGCGTCACTCGTATAGTCAACATCCGTGCGCACGTGTACTGTTTACTATAATATTGTGACCACGTGTGTCCCCATGTAAAGCAAAAGCAAGTGTCATTAGAGCGGTTCCTTGTTAAAGATCCAGTTTACAGATTCTCTCCCTGTCAGTGATTCCGTTTCCAGACGGAGTAGTGTTTCCATTAGTGCGTTTGTGTGTCTGTGTGTTTGTGTGCGCACGTGCATTTGTGTGTGTTTGTACACTAACGTGCATTTGTGTGTGTGTGTTTGTGCGCGTTTGTGCACGTGTGTGTGAAAGTCATCCTACATGGTAGCCCCCTCCCTCCTCTCTTCCTTGAGAGGAGGGAGGGGGCTACTGTGTAAGATGAGAGGAGGGAGGAAGGGAGGGAGTCGTTCTACACAGAAGCCCCCTCCCTCTTCTTGTCTTACTTCTGCTCCACACACACAGACGCACGTGCGCACACAAACACACACACTAACGGAAACACTGCTGTGTCGAGATTATTTTCAGAGCACATCACAAGTGTGAGTTTGATGGAGTAAGTGAGCGTTTACAAAAATAAAAGCAGTTTTTGGCATTAAAATAACAGCGTACGACCCCAACTCCTGATTACTGGTTAGCTTGTTTAGCTTCACATCCTTGTTACACGTCATGTGAGTGACAGCGGACTGCCGTAAATGAGGAAGAGAGATGAGAAGTGATTGAGTTGTATAACTAAATCATTTGCTAATCTATGGTCTGATTGGTAGTTTAATAGTGTTTTGTGTTACACTGTTTGAGTGAAACCAGTGAACTCAACTGATACAGAAATCTGGGATTGTTGTCAAGTAAATAAGTGAACTCGTGACTGCAGCGTGATCTGAATGCAGGGAAATACACGCAAGTCATTCAGAAATGAGATCGCATGTGTATGTGTAAATTGTGATTGTGACTTTTTTTTCATGCAGCTCTAAGATATATATATATTAGATATACTGTATATATATATTTTTTTCTTTAAGTAAAGAATTGTAGGTTTAATTATTATATAACTAACTAGTGTAAGTACCCATCATGACGATTAAAGAGATTGTAGAAATAGTTAAAAGGTTGAAGCTAAAAATAATCTGATGATGTTTAATGTAATCAGTGAAATTATCATTATTTCAGGTTGAAGCCCACGTACATGTCTATCTGTCTGTCTTTACGGCAGAATTCTAATTTTAAGAAATAAAATTTTAAGGTTTTTAAGGACGAGTATCTTATGCCTTGTTTACGCTAAGTTGTACTTCTTTCATAGTCTACTTTCCCTTTTTTTGGAGTAAGCCATGCTGTTTTCTGATTTCGTTTTTGTTTCTTGAGTTTTTGGCGGCTTGTAGATTTTCATTGCATTACGGTCGTTTCTGTCTCTACCACATACTCCATCTATACACAGTAAACTACCACAATGATTGGCTCTGTTGAATGACGCATATAGACACGCCCACCTCGAGGGAAAAAAAGCTCTATACTTGTCCAAAAGAGATGTACAAGTACAATATACAGTACAGTACAGTACAGCACTACAGTATAGCATTATATTACATTATTAGTTGTTAATTCTGAAGTGAACAGTCTCAGCCCAGGCAAACTGATTAAGTTACTCATTAACTTAACTGTAGAGAAATCATGTTTTGTGCTACAGGTGGATCATAAACCCTTGACTATAACAACACCTCATTAGAACTTGTTGAGAAAAACAAGTAAACTGTTGAGTGTTTTTTATGCAGATATGCCGCGTCTCTACTGTTACAGCGTGTCTGATTACAGCCCGGTCTTATCTGCACCAATATGTCGGACAGACTGACGTACGCACGAGCAATGCAGCATCTACGTATTAATGTCTGAGCTCTCCATCAACGCTCTGATCAACGCTCCGATGGATGTGATTGACACTCCCTCACCTCGCACCTCACTCTGTAAATAAATCACTGGTTCAGCGAACCATAACAACAAAAACAACAACACTGACAAGACTGAGCATTTACATTTAAAGGAAACACAATTAATTCGCCTGTTCGAACAGCGACAGAACTTCGTGTATCGGTTCCCTTGCTGTAGAGAGGATCGGACACTCGGGGTGGAGGAAAACTCTTCTCTTTAGCAGGTTTGGTGTGATTATGATACAGCGCCACCACATCAGAGTATTGACGCGATAAAAAAAAAAGGTAAAATCACGAAAATCAACCTAAATGCAACTCTTGTTAAACCATAACGTTTCCCATGAAGAACCCACCAGAGCTCTGTCGAGAGCCAGAGATTTCCCTCTGTGCGGGAAAATCCTTTGTTTAATTATAAAATAGTAAAAGTAACAACTAATAGCTCCATAAATTATATACAAGGTGCCACAGAATAACGGGAATTTTTGAAATGCGTATTGGTAGCCATTAGCAGGTGGTAGCACTGCGGGTTACTGACATTTAGTTTAATATACTTTAGTATTTCTACAAGTTTTAGCTTTCAATTACTATGAATAAAATGTATTTCTTTTATCACTTCTAGTTTTATTGGATTGTAAAAAAGTCCCGTTTTTTTGTGTCACCTTGTAAGTCCTACAAAATATATATAATAAAGCATTTCATAGTTTACATGATAAATTATCACATATATTATTACATGATATATAAGATTATTAAATAATCTTAAATTAAATAATCTATATTAAATTAAGGGACTATCTGACCATTTTGATTTATACACATTCAAATTCCATACAAACTTAAATAATTCTTTTGATTGTGTTAAG
>JAQMYJ010000017.1:609191-633990 GCA_030014305.1 Clarias laeviceps
TTATAGATTCCAGTCTTTCATTTGAAGCTCATGTAGATAATATTACCAGGATAGCATTCTTTCACCTCAGAAATATTACCAAGATAAGAAATATATTGTCACTAAACGATGCAGAAAAACTAGTTCATGCTTTTATCACCTCTAGGTTGAACTTTTCTAACTCCTTACTGTCTGGTTGTTCAACTAGGTGATTAAACAAGCTTCAGTTAGTCCAGAATGCATCAGCGAGAGTCCTCACTAGAACCAGAAGATACGAGCACATCACCATTATCTTATCTTCACTTCATTGGCTCCCTGTGAAATTTCACATCCATTTTAAAATACTAATTTTGACCGATAATGGTCTCCCTTTTAGGTATGATGTCATAGTTAGTCCTGCCGGAGTCCCTGCTTGCACTCCGCACTAAATATACATTCACCTTATACATTATGTGACTGCGACCAGACCTGTTATCTCTCCTTCTCCTCTCTCTCTCCTTCTCTTTGTCTAGCTCTCCCTGTCTCTCTCTCTCACTACACATGTCTCTCCTGAGCTACCAGTAATCCAGACCCCCTCTGTCCTCTGGACCTGTCTAACTTGTCCTTGTGTCCTACTCGTCTCATGGATCCCCTGTGTGGTCTGTCTGGGATGCATGTGATGACTGGAGACGGTTCCACTTTACCATGAAGACGGTCCTGTCCTCGGCTGATACAGACAGCTGTTCTCTGAGGACGTGTGACTTCAGTAGGACTCCATAATAACTTAAACACATCTCCTGTTATACTGAACTTCCAGCCTCTTAACACACAGTATAAATGCAGATCAATCCCTGCTATCCGTTATCACCCAGATGAGGATGGGTTCCCTGTTGAGTCTGGTTCCTCTCAGGGTTTCTTCCTATTGACATCTCAGGGAGTTTTATCAGGGACAATATCATTTATACTTATAAAAAGTTATATTCTTTTACATTTATTGGAATAGTTTTAAACAAGGTATATAAATAAAATTGAATTGAATTGAAAGTAAAGGAATGAAGTTGGGAGCATGAGAAGAGAAAGCCCCAGGTTTAACAATTTACTATGTGCACTTAATTTTTTACTTTTGTTGCTTTACACATTGTGTGTGTGTTAGCACACATTAGCTCACACTGCAGTGCTGTAGGCCCATGAACATAGAATAATTCTTTTTATGGAATAAATATATATAATTATGAAGAAATACTTTCTGAGTGTATTGTGTGTTGATGAAATACGTTATTAAAGGTTTGATTTTGCCCTATGAAGTTAGAGCGAGTGTGTAACTTTAAAACTTTATAATGGAGGTATGGCTCTGGCAGCTACTAAATGGCTCCAGTGTTTGGTATTTTGTCTCCACCGTGCTTCAAACCTGCTTGTCTAGTTCTCTAGGTTAGTTTTTGTGTGTGTGTTTCTACGTGAATAAAAACAAAACCTGTGAGTAGAACACTAGAACACTTTCTGACCTACATCTACACAGAAAAGAGAGAAATGTGTGTGTGTGGGTGAGAGAGAGAGAGAGAGAGAAAGATATTATTATTCCGTCCTGTGTCTCCTCATGCTCCCAACCCGAACAATTAGTAGCAAAGCAGAGGACTTTAATCCTGCCTCAGTCTTCACTCCTTTACTTTCAAACCAGTTAAATTCTATTTATATAACTCGTTTAACATTAGTCCAAAACAAATTAAAGATTAAAACCTTTTTGAAAAAAGTATAAATGATGATATTGTCCCTGAAGAGCAAGCCGGGGGCAACAGTACTGAAGGGAAAAACTTCCTGAGATGGCAATAGGAAGAAACCTTGAGAGGAACCAGACTCAACAGGGAACCCATCCTCATCTGGGTGATAACGGATAGCAGGGATTGATCTGCACTCATACTGTGTGTTAGGAGGCTGGAAGTTCAGTATAACAGGCTAACAGTGGCACTTTTGGAACCACAGCTGTATTAAATAAGCGTACAATCTGCAGTTAGTGTGTGTGTGAATGTGAAACAACCTGTTTATCAACTTTTTTATTTGTATATTGTAATTTAGCATTGTAGTGAGAAATGTAGATAGATAGACTGAACTGATCTGAACTGAACTACTGATCCTGATGATACTTGGAAAAGAGTAAAGTGAACATGAACTTATTTCACCGATCAGTCATTTCAATTGAATCTGAGTTTAAAATCCTAAATTGTAAAGACAGACAGTGCAGGAAATGTGTATTAGTCATTAATGTATGCCTGGGTTCTTCAATACCATGTGCAATATTACTCATCATTGTTGTAAATGTAAATTCTACATTGGAATCTGGTTTCTGCTACTCTATTGCTACCGTTACACACTTTTGTCTATTTTATGTCTAGTTTGTGGATTTTTATTTGTATTTAATTTAATTTAATTTATTACTTCCTTTGTGTGAATGTTTTTTCATTCGCTTTGCTCTTGGAGCAGTCTCTGGCACAAGAGTTGTGTTAATTTGTGTGTGTGTTTTTTTTTTTTGATGGTAATGAATTCATTAATGTAGTAGTATTTTTTAAATGAACGTATTTAATTAATTGCATTAGTGTTTTACTGAAACAGTAAAACAGTAATAAGTGTGTCTTACTGTACTGTGTGCAAACTGCATTTCTGTGAAGTTTATATCTTATGAATTGAGGAAAAATTGGGGAAAATATATTTTAGATTTTTGGTGAAATGAAGGAAAATTCCCTAACACCTCCCCCCTCTCTCCCCCCCGCCTTCAGTTTCATTGAATCACATTGCTTCGCTGTTTCCATGGGCAGCCTGTACGTGTCACGCCTCGTGCACCGGCTGTCCAATCACAGGAGGCGGAGTGAAACGCGCACCGAGCATCCTCGCGCACACAGATGAATGACAGCAGTGACGTCATATGACGTACTATTCTTATTCCCTGTTTATCAGGAGAAACTGCGTGCCTGTGTGTGTGTGTGAGAGGAGGAGCTGAGACACACACACACACACACACCGGCAGAGCGGAGTCATGGACGCGCTGTTACGCGGTGCGTGTTATAGAGTGAGTTATTGTCCCTGCAGTTCTCACCGAGTTTAACGTCCTGCTCTTCATCCTCATCCTCATCCTCCTGATGGACTTCCTCCTGAGCGGGCTGGCCGCGTGCGGCGCGTGCCTGTTCACGAACCCGCTGGAGGTGGTGAAGACCCGGATGCAGCTGCAGGGTGAGATGCGGAGCCGCGGCTCGTACCGGCTTCACTACCGCAACGTCTTCCACGCGTTCTACACCATCGGGCGCGTGGAGGGGGTGCGCGCGCTGCAGAAGGGGCTGGTCCCCGGGCTGTTCTACCAGTTCTTCATGAACGGGGTGAGACTCGGATCGTACGCCGCCATCGAGTCGGCCGGGTACATCCACACCGACGGGCGGCTGAACACGGGCAGGAGCACCGCGGCCGGGGCGGCGTCGGGGGTCGTGGGGGCCTTCGTGGGCAGCCCCATCTACCTGGTGAGTACCACAACTCTGTGTGTGTGTGTGTGTGTGTGTGTGTGTGTGAGATCTCCCTGCGCTCTGTTCGTCAGAACCTGCACTGTGACGCCTTTACGCTTTAAAATTACACACACATACGTCACACACAGCACTACACACCAGATGACGTCATTCTCACGTCGTCAGGTCACGTGTGCCTCATAATAATCTATGTCAAGGTTACCTTTTAACTCAATTCAGTTGAGTTTTATTAATATAGCACGTTTCTCAGTGCTTGTTGTCAGTCTTGGGGCGACCGTTCGATCCACACACAGGTTTTACACCGGATGCCCTTCCTGATACAACTCTCCCATTTTATCCAGACTTGGGACCGGCACTGCACACTGTTAAAAAAAAAAAGAAAAGAAAAAGCCGCATCAACGTAAAAAAAAGTTTAGTAACAAGTTGCACAACTTTTTTAAGTTTACTCAACTTTTAGAGAAGTTTGCTGGCCAAACTAAATATTTTAAATAGCTGTTTAGTTGACACAACCTGTACCCAGTTCAAAATCTTAAGTTGACTCCACTTGTAATATTTAAGTCAGCTCACGTAGTTTTGGTTGTGGGATTAAATAAACATATTTCTCTAGGGTTGACTTTATGCCCAGCTTTTCATCTACTCAAAAAGGTAAGTTGTCTCCCATTGTACTGTAGATCACAGTTGGTTCAAGTGATTGTTTTTCCATAAGTAACAAATTGGCAATACCCCAACCAATAAAACACACAAACATTACTTAAAAAAAAAACAAAAAAACTTTATCTTCCAAAACTAGTCAAAGGTTAACATTGATCTTCATACCAAAGGAAAATAGAGTTTCGATTTTACTTAAAAGTCAATAAAACACACCAGATGCTCATCAGTATCTCACCGATTCTTTTATATCACAATATCATAATCATGTTCAAAAACCATTTCCAAGCAAAGATTTTACTCTTTGCTTGAAAATGTGTGTCAGGCACAAAAAAATAGGGCAACAAGAGTTTGTTTCACAGCATGTGAATCTGAGGGAAGTGTGTCTCTCCAAGTCCAATAGAAATGCTTCTGATGGCTTCATAGCTGTACATCCAGACCAGAACAAACATCACTCGTACAGCTACAGTCACCCAGACCCTCAAGGACTACAGTCCCCTCCAACAGAATCAGAAAGAGTTTTATTGCTTGCACGTACAAGGAATTTGTTTTAGTGACGGAGCTTCCAGAACAAAACAGTGACAAGACGAAACAACACAAAAAAAAACAAGGTTAACAAGAAATGGAGTAGCTTGAACAACAGCTTGTTCACGCTCCTCCTGTAGCACCACAAGGCCAGCCGTCACCCCTCTGACCCCAATCCTACACTGGGACTCTGGGTAAAGAAACAAGAGGGGTCTTGTAGCGTTAGGGTTATAAATTTTAAAAGAAAATTATAGATATGATTATAAAATGCATGAATCAGATGATCAGATCGTCCCTGATGAACGTTGCTGAGAGAAAAACTCCCTGAGATGGCAATAGGACACATGGGCAAAGGTGTCTGTTTATTTTTTATTTTTTACATGATTATGAAAAAAATATTAATTATGTTCACATTTAATGATCAGAAAAATAAAATGTTATCAGAAAATAATAAATTGGACTGTGAGGTTTGTGAGGGATTGCGAGTGTGAGCCTTCGGTCATGTGAGTGTTTCTGTATTCTGATGTCAGCGGGCTGTGTGTTGCTGCTTTACCTGCTCAGGTGTGTTCACATCTGTAACAAAGCACCAGTGTGTCTGGGTTTCTACTGCAGGTTCATGATCTGAGTTAAACAAATGGATGTAAATGAGAAGGTCTCGGTCCTCTCTCTCTCTCTCTCTCTCTCACACACACTGTGTATGTATCGTTCCAGGTAAAGACACACCTGCAGAGTCAGTCCACGTCCTCCATAGCTGTGGGACACCAGTACAAGCACCAGGTGAGTTCCACTCCCCGCTCTCTCCATTCTGATCACCTTAACCCTGACGTGTAGACTCCCCCACTGTAGTGACCAAGGGGAAGTGAGCGAGGCTGGAATTGAGACCAGGTACAACGGGTTCGATTAAAAAAATAGTTCATTATAACAAGTTTGTAATAATAGAAATAAGTTTGTTATGATGATGAATTACACCTTTATAAGCAATAATTACAACTATAACATTCATTATAAAGTTATGCTTTTGGATTCACTCTTTTTATTTCACTCTTTCTGTCTCTCTGTCTGTGGTGTAGGGGATGATACACGCTCTGTCTGTGATCCACAGAGAGCACGGCATTATGGGATTGTGGCGAGGTTCCAGTGCGGCGGTGCCGAGGGTCAGCGTGGGTTCTGCGTCTCAGCTCTCCACCTTCTCCATCACTAAAGAAATCCTCACTGATCGACAGGTGCACACACACACACACACAATCAGGTCAGATGCAGTGTGTGACAGAAATTCAAGACATTCAGGTTTAGATTAAATGCATTCCAAATGGGTGTAAAGTTCAAATTAATTGTTTTCTTCTCACACACACACATACCTTCACTTTAACACATCTCTCCTTGTGCCTTTCCATTTCTTATCTTATCTGCCTCTTTATCCCTCTCTCTTCCTGTCTCCTACCTTGTCTGTCTCTCTCTCCTTGTCTCTCTATGTCTCTCTCTGTGTCTGTGCAGATATTCTCAGCGCACAGCTGGATGGTTCCTCTCTGCTCCGGGATGGTCAGCAGTGTGGTGGTGGTTCTGTTCATGACTCCGCTTGATGTCGTCAGCACACGACTCTACAATCAGCCCGTGGATTTCCTGGGAAAGGTAAGGAACGCTCACCTCACCCCTGACTCCGCCCACTCTGACACTTTTAAAGGAATTTGTTTGTGGGGGGGGTGGGTGTTATTTCACACACACACGTTTCCAGATGTGATTGAAAAAATTTAATGTAAAGCATTCAGATGTACGTGTGTGTGTGTGTGTGTGTGTGTGTGTGCAGGGTGAGCTGTACCGAGGCTTCATGGACTGTTTCTCTAAGACCCTGAAGAAAGAGGGTGTTGCTGGTCTATATAAAGGTCTGGGCGCATCTTATTTCAGACTCGGACCACACACGATCCTCTCGCTGCTGTTCTGGGACAAACTACGAGCACTGTACTACAGCTAACACACACACACACACACAGATAGAGAAGAATGGGCTGTGTGAGTTCGTGTAGGAGTCACAGTAATGATGAGAAAATGACTGAAGTGTGATGAAAAGAAAGGAGGAATTTAAGGATTTATTACCTACAGAAGATGTAATAGATTAGATGGGCCTGTGAGTGTTCCTTTTATTTTGTCCAGATACATGTTAATGTACACGTTAAACAGGGCGTCATGGTCCAGATCAGTGATGAGGAAACGTCTCTCTGTGTCCCTCACTCTAACAAACTCCACATACAGTTGTTTACAGACACTTCAGAAAAAAAACACAAATACTTTTTCAGTTTTAGATCAATAAATATTAACATTTGTTAAATGTCAGAATCGAAGGAGAATTTTTATGTATTTTTTTTTTATCACTTTCATCAAGTCAGAAGTATATACATACACTAAGTTTACTGTGTCTTTAAACAAAAACAAAAAACTCCAGATGATTCGATTCTCAGCATAAGAAGAGATTCAGGTTAATTGGTGACTCACCTGTGGTTGCATATAAAGTCACACCTCAAAGTGTTTTATTCTGAAGTGTATGTAAATATCTGGTGTCAACTGTACATAGTGCTCATGTGTTTTTATTATTAAACACTTGAAGTCCTGATTTTATTTCTCCAAAGAATCTATAATTGATTAAACGATTATCAGCGAAGTCGACAGCTGCTTTAACCGTAATAATAATAAACTGTTACACAGGAGTTTAGATCAGAGATGTTCATGCGTCCCATTACTGCGACTCCAGCGGAGAGATGAACACGGAGCTGTACCTCATGGTCGTCTTATTATTATGTAGTGTATGTTACACAATAAGGCGGTGTTTAAAACACACTCATACACATCAATACATTTTATATATATGCATGGCAGGGGTTAAAGGTTTTCCAGAAGGGACTTTTGAGTTTTTTTTTTCCTTTTCTTTTGGAAGCTACACAAAGAAACATTTTAATAAAACCACTGGAATAAAATAAACTATAGCAGTGACCCGGTGTGGTATAACACTCCTACACACCTCACTGCGGGGTGAATTAAATTCTAACCAGAGTATCTGATTTTACACCACAGTACAAAACAACACCGCACAAGACTCATATACAGCACTGATATTATAATAATAATAATAATAATAATAATGATAAATGCTTATGGAGTGATAACATCAGGAGTTAGGTGATAAGTGTATTGTTTATTTCTGTATTCTCTTTTCAATAATAACGTGAGATAACGGCAGTGAGATGCGACACAGGGCAGCTTTAACCTTCAGTCCTTTAAGGCTGTGTAGTTAATTTATTATTTATTAATTACTTAATAAATTATTAGTACGTAAACCCACTTCAGCATCTCCAGTCTCCTACAGGGCATGTAGACAAGTCTTACATTTCCATACACTGGGTCCTCCTAGGAATGTCTCTCTCTCACACACACACACACACACACACACACACACACAGAGCAGGTTTAACATGTTTTGAATATGAGACTGAGCTTTATAAACGAGTGTGACGTGAAGAACACCTCACCTGAAGCCTTACTGACACACAAACCTGTATGACATGATGCTGTACATGACACAGACTCTGTGTGTGTGTGTGTGTGTGAGTAAAACGACACCTACACATTGCTGTTAAGCTGCTATCTTACAGTGTGTGTTGTTAAAACTGAATAAATAAATAAATAAATCTGAACTGAATAATCTGCTGTACATCAGGAACTAACACTGCTGCTAAACACTAACGTCCCCCACAGGACTGGTGTGTGTGTGTGTGTGTGTGTGAGTGAGTGAATACAGCTGATATTCAGTCTGTAAAATAGTGAACTAACACAATAAAGTGTTTATTAAAAACGTCTGTGTGTGTGTGAGATATTATCTGTTCATGTAGAACAAACTCTTATTTGTTTTAATTTTTTTATTATAACAGGAGTTTTTGTCTCTTTAATAATCTCTTTGTCTCTTTAAGTAAATAATCCAACATCCTGCACACACACACACACGCTGTGAATCGTAGGTAGGCTGTTGATTGAATTTATCAGCAGTAATGTTTATTATCCGATTTGTCTCGAGCAGTTTAATACAGCGGTACCTCAGCATAGAGTTCTTAAGGTGAAATTTTGTATTATGGAACATTTTCCCACAGGAAATAATTTAACACTATAGTGATATTTCAGTTCAGCCCTCAACACTATAATCCCCCAACAGACTGATCGGGAAGCTCAGTCTGTTGGGCCTGAACACCTCCCTCTGTAACTGGATCCTGGCCTCAGTCTGGACGGATCAGGAACTGCACGTCCAGCACCATCACACTGAGTACTGGGGCCCCCAAGGCTGTGTACTCAGTCCCCTGCTGTTCACACTGCTGACTCACGACTGTGTAGCGACACACAGTTCCAACCACGTCAGCATGTCAGCGTACAGAGAGGAAGTGGACTGGGGCAAAGAAAACAACCTGTTTCTGAACATCGATAAGACAAAGGAGATGGTTGTTGACTTTAGGAGGACACGGAGAGACCACTCTCCTCTGTATAGATCGTCGACAGCACCAAATTCCTGGGTGTCCACCTGGAGGAGAACCTCACCTGGTCCCTCAACACAGCTCTCTGAACAAGAAAGCCCAACAGCATCTCTTCTACCTAAAAAGGCTGAGGAAGGCCCAGGTTCCACCACTGATCCTGACCACCTTCTATAGAGGGACCATCGAGAGCATCATGAGCGACTGCATCACTGTCTGGTTTGGAAATTGTGCCATATCGGACCGCATGGCCCTACAGCGGATAGTGAGGACAGCAGAGATCATCGGTGTCTCTCTTCTCTCAATCACGGACATCTACACCACACGCTGCATCCGCAAAGCCACCAGTACCGTGACTGATCCGACACACACACACCCGTCACACACACTCTTCACCCTCCTGCCATCTGGAAAAAGGTACCAAAGCATTCGGGCCCTGACATCCAGACACAGACTTTTTCCCCACAAGCCATCCGTCACCTCGACAAAATGGGACTGATAAAAAAAACACACACACACACACAGATAAACTCAATCACCTCTAAACAAATGGGACTTAACCTGTAAACACACACGTGCAAATACACTGATCAACAACCATCCAGCAGCAACTTCACACACCATCCTGAAATTGCTTTTTTGCACATTATTTATTACCTGCTATTTGCACAAGGACTGTTTTTTTTTTCCCCGTCACTACTAATTACAAGAAATGTTTACTGTTTTCATCTCACTACCTCGGTACTGGATTGAATCATTTTGTTGTTTGTCGTGTTGTCGCTCTTGGTTGCAATATGTTGGTCCTAGTGACAGAATTCTAAGAAAATTCTTATAATTATGACATTTCCTTAGAATTGCCCCTTAAATTTAGGATTAAATCTTAGTAAAGATAAAAACGATTCACGAAACATTGTAGCCATAAAAACAGCTCCTAAGGTAAAAATGGTTAAGAGTAGTGAGGAGGACTTTTAAGAGGCTTAAGAGTTTCTATACCAGAGGACAAAATGTTGGAAAGAACTATTCTCCAAACACTGAACGTAAAAGTAAACACTGCTCTTCTGTCCAATTCTTGTTGTTTTACTCCCTTCCCAAAGATTGTTGGCTACATACCATCCAAAAGTGCAACTTAAACAGACTGTCCTACAATCATGTAAATTGGTAAAAAGCTGAGCCATTTTGCTCCCATCAATCTGAAATGGATTATCAGTAATAAAATCACTATGATAAATAAATGTATGAACTTAAATATAGTAACTACTGTATGGAAATTGGTTGCTTCAAAAGTAGACACATTTTCAACATTTGGCTGTTTAATTATCTTTAAGATATTTAGTCTATAATTTTTAGACACTTTACATAAAGTAGCCTGTAGTAATGATTGTATAATTTCTTCATATACAAACATTATGATTTTACTGTCTGTTCTATTATCATATATTATATTTTCACAAAAAGCGCATTTCAAGACCTTTGCAGAGGTCAGAGGTTATTTTTTATCAACCAATCACAGTCCCTGAATTGCTGCATCATACCTAGCAACGGGGTCGACCACACCTCCTCACTAAGATACATTTTTTCGTACTTTCCTTACTCAGAGTTGCTCTAAAAAGTTTTCTAAATCACTTTTAGTCTACAACTCCCAGCTAGGACTTTTTAGGCTAAGATAGGAGCACTTTGAGAGAATTCTAAGAAGCTTCAGGAATATGGGCCCTTATTATGTTGTCTTTTTGTAAGGTACACTTTTTGTTAGTTTTTTGTAAATTTATAATGTTAATCTGTTTTGTCTCAGCTAGTCGGCTAATTAGGTTTCTCAGTTAGCTAGTTAGTTCTTGTTAATTTCTGTTGTATGTAGCACCTGGTCCTGGAGGAACGTTGTTTCGTTCCACTGTATACTGACCTGTATATGGTTGAAGTGACAATAAAAGCCTACTTGACTTGACTATATTTTTGCGTATAAAAACAAAACATAAGAGACATGTAAATAAAGTTAAATATAAATAGACATTAAACCTTTTTAACCTTAATTTATTATTCCTCTCGGCACCGGCTGCTTTAAAACCCAAACTGAAAGCGGCTCCCTTTTCTTCTTGCTACCGTCCTTGCTAACACTCTTGGCCTTCGCTTGGGTTTCCACTGAACAAGTTCCCGGAAGTAAATGCTACTTAGCCGGTGTTCAATTTGGTTCGTGTCGGTCGACTGTATGCTGAAAATGCTTCACACGTCAAGGCAAACTTCTTGAAAAGTTTAGTTTCTTCAGGCTCACACACACACACACACACACACACACACATACATACATACACATACAGTACACACAAACACAAAATCATCTCAAATATTTCAAACAAGAAATGTAATAGATCACACATTTATTTACACTTCAGCGATCTGCATGCGTGTGTTATCCAAACACTCCTGGGTCAAGCAGCTGAAAAGACTGGACAAGTGTGTGAAAGTCCTGCTCCGTCCAAACACCTTCAGTAACCGCACCACTGCTACTGCTGAGGGGACTGGGGGAAGGGGTGAGCGTGAGAGAGAGAGAGAGAGAGAGAGAGTGTGTGTTATTCTCACTCAGCGGTTGGTGTAAACAGTAACTTATGCAGGTGAAACAGTTTTAGATTCTTTCAACGACTGACGTGCTCCCATGAAAACAGTTAAAATTTAATGATGTCATAATGACTGCTGATTACTGATCAATTAAAATCAAACACTCTTTCACAGCTCTGTATTTGGTAATAGATGCATGTGTGTGTGTGTGTGATGTACGGTGTAGAGGTGGGACTGAATGAATGGTGGTGGGACTGAGTTTCAGGAAACATGTTGAGTACAGAAGGCATCGTACATGGAGTATCACACACACACACACACACACTATAATCACACACGAATGCTATAATCGCACATGTTATAATCACACGCACACTATATTCACACTATAATAACACACGCTATAATCACACAAACACACACTATAATCACACACACAAACACGCTATAATCACACAAACACGCTATAATCCAACACACACAAAACCTGTAATCACATAAAATATTCATATCTTATACAGTGTGTCAACTGGATGGAGTCCTGAAGTGACCTGATGTTACAGAGCAGTGTGGGGCTCAGTGAGTGTGTGTGTGTGTGAGACTGACCTGATGCTGACCGGGTTGTTGAAGGTGATCAGGATGTCAGTGGTGTACTGCGGCAGACGGAATAAACACAGGTGGATATTCACTATGTTTTTTGCCTGTCGACACACACACACACACACACACTACAATCACATATCAGCAGAGTTATAACAATATAAAAAAAGCACGCAGTAGCGCCCCCTAGTGATCTATAGAATGTTACTGATGGTTACTGCTCTCACTGATAATCTACAGGTTTTACAGGAAAGCCCCGCCCAGTCCTGAGAGGGTTAACATTAGACATCTGATCCATCACTCAAACTCTTTAGCCTATGTATCAGACATGTTGGCATGTCTGATGTGAAACGGCTAGAATTTCACTTCCAGCCCCGTCTGAGAGAGTCTGATCTTCATTAGGAAAAAAACTTGGGTTTAGTTGATTGTAGCGCTGACTCGGCATCACGCGGCTCAGGCGGGACGCTACCACGAGTCTGAAGAATTTATTATGAAACAGGAAGTGTGACTCTCGGTCAGTGGGTGGAAAACACACCCGGATTCACTTTCCAAACATTTCACAACCGTTTACAGAACTTCCTAAAAGTCATCAAAGTGTGAGAAGTGAGGGGTGTGAAGGGCTTTATAACGAATGATTAAGGGTTGTGGTGGTCACTCAGGGTCAGAAGTGCACAGACGTGTGTAACCACTGTAATTACAGCAGTTTGAGAACAGCAGTTTGGTACACAGCCACAGAGCCAATAATTGTTTTTATTGTTTTGTAAACATTAATAAATATTTATTAACATGTAGTACTGTGTGTGTGTGTATGTGTGTGCGTGTGCAAGACCTCCTCGTTGAATTTGGAGATGAGCTGAGCTCCGGTGAGGATCCAGGCCGAGCTGCACTGGCTGAGAGCGAGCTGATCGTGAGGGACACACTGCACATCCATCACCTCCATCTGCCCTGCGTCCGACGCCTTATTACTACCTGCTACATCCTCAAAGTGATACCTGACACACACACACACACACACAAACAGATTTTAGTTAAATCGGATTGAACATTTCCTGGTTGTGATGGAAGTGTGGTCATGTGTGTGTGTGTATGTTAGTTACCTGGCAGCCTGTGAATCCTCCACATGACTCTGATACTCAAGCAGCTCTATGATGATGCTCTGGTCTGTGTGTGTGTGAGCAAAAACTTCCTGATTATCAGGAATCTCCCTCAACTCACTGATACAGAGAGAGAGAGAGAAAGAGAGAGACAGACAGAGAGAGAGAGAGAGAGGTGAAGCACTATATCATTCTCATGATGCGTGCGTGTGTGTGTGTGTGTGTGTTTAATGTGTTGACCAGTCCAGGGAAACATTACGACGGTGAAAGGAGTGGAAGTGGACGGGACTTCACAGGGCTGCAGGTAACGTCAGAGGGTGTTTAACTCATTAAAATCCCAGGTTGTCACAAAAATGCAGTAAAAGTACCCTAATACTGATACTGTGTGTTTGCAGTCATGTGACTGGATGCTGCCACACTGACCGTCACGTGACGTCTCACTGCCAGCATTTTTATGATAGCATTATTATTATTATCATCTCATCACCATGTACAGGTATAATCTCAAAAATAAATGTAAAATACAGCTGAGCTTAAAGTATGAATAAAAATGTGACTTGATGTAATATTTATTTAATTTGCAGCATGTTTAATATCGCATTATTCTCTCATTACAAAAGGCTGCTAATACTGTATATAATCTGAGGCAGTAGAGAAAATATACTCAAACAAATCATGATATTTATGGTTAAAATATTTATAATGACCGGACGTTACACTCTTGAGGGACTCGCCCGCTGAAAGTTGGAGTACTGTCTTACACCTGGACAGATGTTGAGCTCGATGTGAGGGGTACTGTCGCACACCTGGATCTGTGCTTTGGGCCCGACTCGGCTGGGATTCAGTACAAATTAATGTTGTTTTTTTTTTCTTTGTCTCTCCGTGGGGAACAGGGGAGCTATGGGTTTATATACACAACGCTAAACTAAATGGCAGCAGCGTGCCGGGATCAAGGACAAGCTGGGACATCACCTGCATACACTCTATGTATAGTGTGTGTGTGTGAGAGAGATACCTGATGTCTTTGGTGTTGAAGGGGAAGACAGCAGACATGGCACCACCGAATAGAGACCGAGTCATTGCTCACCCTGCATGTGTACAAACACACACACAGTTACTGACGAACAGACACTGTCTCCCAGCATTCATTACTTTTATTTAATTTACTTAATCTTCATTAAAATAAGCTGTTGGACTTTACTTTGTAGCAAATAATCTAAGCTCTATAAAATATAAATTACACAATATTACTTTTAAACTGACCGTTTGACATTTTAATGTGAAAGGTTTTAATTGAAATAAAACAATCAACATAACTTAAATCCGTTCCTACTACACATATAACTCCTGATATTATGACTAAAGTCTGTGTGTGTGTGTGTGTGTGAGGTAATACAACACCACTAACAAAATTATTACGTATCAAAGTAAAGTCAGGTGTAAATATTTTGCCAATATTTCTGAATAAGTGAAATGTTACTAAACAAATACAGATTTTAGTGAAGATAAACAAACCGAAATCGATAATATATCGTATAATAATAATGTGTAAATATCAGTTCTCAGATTTTAAGGATGTACCTGCACCTGAAGGGTTTATTTCTTCAAATTATGAGGTAACTCGGTTTTTATACCTGACTTCTATCGCAAAATTCAGCTTTTTAAATGATTAGTTAGCTAACAGAGCTAACAGTCCTGTCAGACTTGAGTTCCCGCCGCCATTAGCCGGATGTGACGCAATATTTTGGCCTGCACGTGCCTCCTTTGCATCATGGGAAATGTAGTTTTACACGAAAAGTTCGGGAAGCACGGCTGACTGCAGAGAGTCCCTGAGATTTATTCAGTTATTCAGCTTCAGTGGACAAATAAAATAAGCATGGTTTAATTGATAACATTATTAAATTAATGCAGATTAAAAAATTTAAATGAATGCAGGCAAAATATTATAACTAGAGTACATATTGTACAATACTGAAAAAAAAAATCAATATATAATATTTATAAATAAACAAAATTACAAAAAAAAAAAAAGCATTAATAGTTAACTTCAACAGTGCACAAGTCAGTGAAGAGAACACAGTTTTAATCTCATCCACATACAGGTAGTGCAGTGAGCAGTGAGTGTGTGTGAAATATGAAGGCATTAAGTCAACATCAGTACAGATGCCAGTAACATCGCTCATCTCTTGTCCCAACTTGATGCGTTTCTTTCCAAAACGAACGTGAATAAAGAAGAAATAACCCCTGACCCCTTTCAGACTCCACTGTGAACAACAGTCTTTACTGTTTAAACAACCTCATCAGAAGCCTGGCTTATCCCCGGTCCTGGAGAACTCCTCACACCCAGTTCACACACTTCAGCTCAGGAACCGCTGTTAAAAATGTTCTCCAGGACGATGCTCTACAAAGAAAATGCACTCTGTAGTCACGGTGTGTGTGTGTGTGTGTGTTTGATAAATTTGACTTGTTTGGACTGAGGGTTTATCGGTGTGCAGTGCAGAGCTCAGTTCAGCAGGATGATGGCGCTGAGAGTCTGACAGGACACAAACACATAATTAACCACAACATAAAAGTACATCAAACCATTAACATTGTTCACATACGGTGTGAGTGTGTGTAAAAGACCTGATAATGTAACGCTCTTGAGCTTCATTTAGTTATCCATCGCTGGATTAAGACATCTTGCTTCCCGTCACAGCACTCACACGCCTTGTGCTTCCCATCAACACTGCACCAGCTAAAGACACAATCACAAATTCAGTATCGTGTTAAATAAAGTTGTTAAAACCTCTTTGATGAGCAAACAGTTCATGTAAAGCGTAATCCCAAAGCAGTCCTGCTGTGCTTAATGTTAAGCTGCATGTTAAGTTCCTGGCTTGAACACTAGGTGTCACTCTAACTACAGGAAATAAAAGCTCTCAGACTTTGACCTCTAAGCCTTTAAGGAGCTTTACAACCTCTGTGTAATGATAAACATCTACAGTCAGGGTACTGAGTATGTACAGTATGTAACCGAGCTGAATCTCACTGTGCAATGCTGAAGTATTTCCCAGTCGGAATTACGAGGATTCCCAGGGGATGAGCGAGCAGCACAAACTCTGATTAGACAGGCATCTCATTAGAACAGTTCTGAACCGTGTCCAGCTCACATTGGACAGAAAGACAATTTAAATAAAGTTAGATTAATGTGAAAGGAACAGCAGTGTGATGTGGTGAGGTGGTGTTCACCTGTTCCCCAGGTAGCTACAGCCTTTATTTACAGATTCCTGCTCCTGAACCCCTTCTGCGGTCTTCATCCAGCACCTGAGGAACATCTGGAGGAAGGAAAACCAATTAAATCAGCAGGTTCAGGGACACAAACGCCTCATAACTATGCAACACAAAACGGTTCACCTCACAATACCACAAACTCATTACCACCTTACAGGAACACAAGACTAATTAGCACAATCACACAGCAACACTACAACCACCTCATAACCTCATGACCTCGCAACAACCTCAACACAAACCCATGGTCATGCAACAATTCTACAATCACTTCACAACCACACTCCCTCACTCAACCTCAAAATGACAACCTCAGTCATACAATAAACCTCACCAGCATCCAATCTCACATTGATGCAACCTCACACACACAACCTCACAAACACCCAACACAAACTCGAAATCCACCTCACAGCTGAACAAGTTTAACCTCAAAATGACAACTTTTAAACCTCAATCACTCAACATCGCACAATCCCAAGCTTAACATTACACAAGGTTATTATAATCACACAAGCTCAAAATCACAACACGAGCTTTTAACCTCAGCCTCAGTTACACAAGCTCACAATCACATCACCACCACAACATGGCAGTCACACAACCTCAGTCACACAACCTCAAAAACCTCACATTCATGTTGTGTAGCAAACCATGCATGTTGTAACCAGACAGCCTTCAACACACTGCTGTAACAGTGACAACCACAAGAAACCTGACAGTAACATCTAAACACTGACCACTCCGTTGTGCTCTCACAGACACACTGTGTGAATTGTGCCACTAGTGTAGGAACAGTAACCCAAGTATGAGCAGTAACATCCTCACAGCGCTGCCGGGAGGTCGTTTGTCTCTGAAGTGATGCAGTGAGTTGAGTTTCACCGTAAGCACATGACCATCTGCCCTGGAGACACCAGAACACCTACGGCACAGAGGAGAGTTCACAGTAAACACAACATTGTGACAAAGCAGCTTTACAAAAATGCATAAATTCCTGGATACAAATATTAAACCTTTAAACGTAGCCGTTTTTGACAGAGTCTGTTCATTGATTTTTCCAGAAGGGGGCGCTCTAATGACCACTACACATTGACTGCATGTGATGTGTTCCTGTTTTTTTGTAAATGTTAAGTGAGGGGTGTGGTTCCGACCTGTGGCCATTGATGAGGTCACAGGTGGGCGTGACTGCAGTGTCGGGTCGCAGCGTGACCACACAGTGGTCCAGGAAGAGTTTAAAGGCACTGTGATGAGTGCTGAGCACAGACGCCACCATGCTCACGGCTTTATCAGAATCGGTCATGTCCAGCCATCTCTCAGACATCCAATCATCTACAACACAGCACAGAAGGCAGCAGTGCATTTTGGTTAACACACCCAAACACAACAGGTACAGACAGCTGAAACATGTGCTTCAGGGGGAGGAGGTAAAAAAACAAACAAACAAAAAAAAAGTGTAATGAAACAGGAAGTGAAACATACCGGTCCTGGACTGAGGCATGGGGATAGGTGAGGGTGGGGCGGGGCTCACAGGATTCGACGGGATATTACTGCTGACAAAGTGAGTCCTGTTCATTGCAATACAACACACACATTACTATCATACACTGCGCGCACACACACAAGCAGACATATAACTGAAGGGTTCTTAAATAAGTGCAAATACACTAGTGAGTGTAACAGCCGTGTCGAAACAGACCCCAGCCTAACCTCTTGTAGTGGCACTCGAGGGGGACAGCCACGCCCAGAGACCGGACGATACCAAAGGGGTTTGGGGTTGGAATGTGGAACAGAGTGTTAGCATAAACCAAACGGTCACCTTCAACCTGGAGAAACACAAATACATGAATGATCACAGAGCCACATTTTGAGCAGTCACATGACCATGATATAAATCTGCTGTATGTTCAACCTGGAAGTGTTTGTGACCTCACCCTGGTGGAGTGCCAACACCATATCGGACAAAGCGATTTATTTTTTAAATTTATTATCAAGGCCACATTTCTTACACTTGCTATGAAATACCGTCTGGAGTTATATAAATAAAGTGAAGAGAAACCACAGTACATCATTCAGACATGAAGCGCAGGTCATATGGAAAACTGCAAGAACTGCATGTACAGTATCTTCAAGTGCCATCGCAAAACTGTTGATCACTGATAAAACGGTCTCTGGTGATGCACATCGCAGGAAATAAAGCTCGAGACTTCGCTCTGCTGCAGAGATGATGTTCATTAAGGCCATGTCCACACGTAGCCGGGTGTTTTTAAAAACAGATTTTGTCTTGGCCTTTCATCCACATGCAAACGCAGTTTTGGTCGTTAAAAATGGAGCTTTTGGAAAACTTCTTCAAATGTGAAGATTTTCCAAGACAGTGGTGTGAGGACAGGGCAAACTGAGAATTTGGCTTGTTGTAACATCACCTTGTGTGCCGATGATGTCCTTGTCTGTCTGCCAGTCTCCTTGATTTGATGTCAGCAGAGGCGGGTAGTAACGAGTTACATTTACTCCGTTACATTTACTTGCGTAACTTTTTGAAAAAAGATTTACCTCTATGAGTCGTTTTACTGCACCATAATTTTTACTTAAACTTGAGTAAATTTGTGAAGTAGAAACACTAATCTTACTCCCCTACATTTGGCTTCACTCGACCCGATACCTTTCTAACCATTTATTCTACACATGCAGACGGTGAATCTACCATGTGACTGTTGTCACCAATCAGATGCAGCAACAATAATAACATGACTCCGTTTGACCAATCAGGTCAGGCGTAATAGTGGGTAATAAAAAAAATCTCCAAGCCGGTGTTCTATAAATTCATCCTTCCTGTGAATCCGTCCAACATACGCTCACTCCTACAACAAAAGTTTTTGCATCCATCTCTAACTTGCGGAACATAAAATCCCATGAATCCATGCGCTACTAGTGGGGTCTTATGGTTAGTGTACAATCTTGCAGTGACTATAGAATGTTTTTTTTCATGTTTGTGTGATTATACGTTATCTTTAATTGTACATATAACGTTACTTTAACAGTCTATAAATATATAAGTATATTTCAGTACAGAATTAACCACCTGACAGAACCTAACAGGGCCTTTTGTGTTTCATGTGGACAAATTTTTTTTTAAATATATTTTTAACATGTAGGTCGTGTGGATAGAATTATAAAAAAAAAAAAAAGTAGAAAAAGTAGAAAAATCTGTTTTTAAAAATACCCGACTCAGCCTCAGAAATCACCAACTGACCTGCCCTGAGATCAGAGCCTACAGGAACTCTCCACAGAGCTCCAGCAGCAGAAACATCAACATCTAGTGTTCAGAGGAGAGGAGTTCATATTTCTGATCTTCAGTGTTCTACTTTGTAGAAAAATAATACAAATAAAGTACAACTGTTAAATATTAATGTGTGTCCAAACTTCTGACTGGTGGTGGTGCATTTAGATAAACATTGTTTAAGTGTGATGTGAGTAAAACTCCTAATGCAGACAGTTGTACACACTGATCAGGGACGTTTATTTCAGCAACATCGAAATAGATAGATGACTGGGAAACACCAGACACGGAACACTCATTTCCCCTCAACACACACACACACACACACATGCGGGTATGTTATGAAGAGGAAAGCTCTCTCATGGCTCTTAATCACAAATAGCTTAAAGTTTAAGCTTTTTTCCATTTTCTGATTTTAACTGAAATGATACATAATGTATTTACCTAAAGAACAAAAACAAAACAAGCTTCATTTTAATGAACAACTTTCATTATAAATCTAAGAGGAACCGGTCTCTTTTCAGTGCTGTGTGTGTGTGTGTGTGTGTGTGTGTGTGAGAGAGAGAGAGACAGCCCTGCTGAAGTTAATGTCATTATTAATCTCTTCTTCTTCGTGATCATAATGGTTGTTGTTGCTGACGTTAAAGGAATTGATTCCATCGTGTTACTGAACGCAATTGTGTTTACAAAACCGAGTGTATGACGTGTTTGAATGAAAAGGCGCGGCGGCTTTTCTTTGAAAATAGCGATTGGCAGGGGGGCGTTTTAGGGCATAACACCGGTCCCCTGGCTAGAAGCCCCGCCCACCTGACAGAATGAATGAATGAAGTAATGAATTAATTAACATATAATTTTAATTGAATCTATGGTGAGTCAGTGCTCAAGTGTGTGTGTGTGTGTGTGTGTGTGTGTGTGTGAGATCACACCCGGTGCGGTAGTTACCCGCAGTTGTGCGCCGCACTCGTGCAGTCCCGCAGTGATCACGTGCTCGCCTCCCCCCCGCCGTGTCGCCACGCAGTGCCCCGCCGAGGTCTCCGGTCCGAGCCGCAGCTCTCCCGCGTGCACGAGCCGCCCGGTCCCGTAGAGATCAGCGCGCGCTCTCACCACCATGCTGTGCTCCGTGCAGTGCACGCGGACGCCCAGCGGCAGCGCGCGGACATCGGACAGGAACCCGGCGGCTTTGTACCGCCTCCCCTCCGGTCCGACCCGCGCGCCCTCCTTCCCCACGCGGATCCCGCGCGCGCCTCCGGTCACGAGCGTCAATACCGTGATGAGCGCGAGCTGCTGTGTACCACACCTCATCGCGTTTAATGCGGGTTAAAGACCGAGCACGCGCCCGGAGGGGGGCATTTCTAATGCTCGCACTCAATTATCGCATAGCCACGCCCCCTTACTTTCACCAATTAATGAACCATGACGTCATTCCACCGAACTGAAAGGCAGAGCAGGGTTTAAAATGATTTACAATCTGATCAGGGTTTTTTTTTCATACTGTATATATGTTTTATTTTAATAAATAATTCTAAGTGCATTACTATTTATTCTATTAAAACTAATAATAATATTTGTATTTAAGCTTTAAAACTTTTAAAAGTCTTTATTTAAATCTGTACACTAACTTAATGTTGTGTACTTATTGTGTGTGGTGTAGTTGTCTGTACTTGAGAGCCACAAACATCTAAATTAAGATTCTAATTCTTTGTGTGTCAACATACTTGGTGAATAAAACCTGATTCTGATTCTGAAGTGTGAGAAACGATGTATACATGTACACAAGGTTGGATGTGATTATCTGCCTCAGGGTCACTAAGAGTGTGAACAATACACACGTCACTAGAACAGAACAAAATCATCAGACATAAATCCTCTCAGGAGGTTAGAGTCGCTACAGTTAGGCTCTTACATACAGTAGGACTTTAGTCTCAGTGTGTGTTTTTATTTAACAGAGATCTGCTTGGATCAGTAGCTGTGACCGTTGTGCTCACTGCGGTGTACAGAGACATGCATTCGTGTTTAGATTGAAGTCGACGGTTTGGTGTTTTTAGCTGCAGGTTCTTCCCTTAGGCTTCACCTCAGTGTTAGCTAGTCGCGTGCTGCATGTAGCCAAACTCGTGTCTCCCACAGTTAGTTTAAACCACTCGAGATAGTTTTAGTTTTGTTAAAGTGTGTGAATGTTTTGAGTGTGTTTTTAACAGATCGAATTCTCTGTGATCTTTTAGACCATATTCTTTATTTACAAGGGTGAATAAGAAATTATCCGCACTTTGGCTGTACAATTAATTTTAATTACCTTAAAAGAGAAACACATTTTTAGACATAGTCTTTTTGCTTTTCAATACACTTTGTCCGTCCATCGACAAGCTTTCATATTCCCTCATTAAAAATGTTTTATGCTGAGCCGTGAGCCACGAATGCATTGCTGGCTTCACTTCTTTATCAGAAGTGAATCTTCATCCTTGTAGAGCTGCTTTCAGGGGAACAAACAGGTGAAAGTCTGATGGAGAGAGATCAGGACTATAGGGAGGATAATTTAACACCTCAAAACCAAGTTTTTGTAGAGTGTCCAGAGTGTGGGGAGAAGTTGCAGACGTGCATTTTCATGTTCCTTGGATAGCAGTCCTCTCAGTTTAATCCAAAGTTTAAGCTCTTAAATAAATGTCTTACTGTAACAAGCACTGTTGATTGTTCCTGATAATATTCCAATAATGGCCCTTGAGAATCCCAGAAATTGCATTGATAAATTTAGGCGATTGAGGATGTTTGCGTTCTATACCCTGTTTACTGTTTCCTCTCAGGCTCATAGAGATGAATCTATGTCTCACCAATTGATTCAGCACCAGGTACGCCCTCAGACCACAAAAAAATTAATCCCTGAACACTGCTCTTATTTCACACAAATCACAAGTGGGGTGTCTGTTTTTGCTGCAGTTACAAATGAGCTGATGTAACACGTTCACACCTGAACAGCAGTGACTGGAGCCTTGAACAGAAATGATGCATTCACAACAACATGCCTGTTGTGTTATTATCCGTTGGTTCTGGTTGTTTGAAATTCCCTTTGGGATCAATAAAAGACTTTATCTATCTATCCATATATCGATTTTAATTTTATATAGTTGAATAAGGCTTCAGGTGTTCCGCGACCCTGTACAGAATAAGTGGTGGATGAGTGAGAGAGAGAGTATAATTAGTGACTAAAAAAAAGTGAACTAAAAATAAGTGATGTATAAAAGATGATACATTGGCAAATAAAGATAACAATTATTGCAAAAATATGTCATGAGTACCGGAACAGTCAGTCCTAAAACACTGCAGTTGGCCAATATTGTGTAAATTGTTTAGATCAATCAGATTTGGATTGCTGGTGTGATTGTTATGCCATATAGAAGTCCATATAAAATATAACTGTATATAAAATCAGGTATAAAACAAAGAACATTATGAGTCCTGGGGAAATGTGAATTATGGTCAGGGACAGGCAGGTAAAATAAAAGGGGCGCTCCTGAGAAAATGGACAGGAGGCAATTCTAGAGGTAATACCTGTGCATTTTCTTTAGTTTTTTTCATGATGTGTGTGTGTGTGTGTGTTGCAATCTCAGTGAATTATCTAATCTAATGTGTGGGAGTGATAGATAATGTAGATGATGACATGTGACACACAGCAGGAAACACTGATGATGAGATAATAAAGGGAATCCTCCAAACCTTTAATGATCCTGTATCACTCTAATCCACCGCTGCATGATGAACAGATCACACAGAGAGACAGGTGTACAGAGAGGCAAATAAGGAGATAGAGAGAGACAGACAGACAGAAAGATAGACAGATAGAGAGAGAGAGAAAGAGAGAGACTGGCTTACAGATGAGCAAGATAAATAGACAGGTGTTATATTCGGGACAAGGAAAAAGAGATATGTGTGTGTGTGTGTGTGTGTGTGCGCGCACGCGTGTGTGTGTGTGATCTGTGCTGTATACACGTGAGGCAAGTGTTTTAAATAACTGAGAGAGCTGTGTGTGAGGACTAAACCCTGAGCCTTCTAACTGAAGCAGGTAGATCAGGAGATAAAAAGCCATTCAAAGATTCAGTACCATTCAGTATTTTATGGGTCAGTAGTTGTGTTTTACAGTCAGAGTGAAGTGTCACTGAGCCCGAGTGCAGTGTGGATGAGAGAGGGGTGGTGTGCTCACATCTACTGCTTCTAGTCAGGACTTCTGTACAATAAGGATATACATTACCAGCAGACCAAATTAAACCAAAGTACATTTAGATTTTTAAGTTAAAAATTACTGTAAAGTTGTGGCACAGATGCTCCAGATGTTATATGATGTTCCAGGTCTGATCCAGTTGTTTAGGGGTGATGTAAGAAAAACATCTTCCACCAGCTGGCTGCATTATGTTTCTGTTTTTCTTTTCCTGAGCTGGTTGCGTTCTCATGGAGTAAACACATACTCACGGAGTAGACACATAAATCATTCCAGAAGCGAGCTTGTATTTCGGACCAAGGCTGCATCTCAATACTAGTCTTACTTGATTTTAGTGCTGCATTCGACACTATAGATCATAATATTCTCATAGATTGATTACAAAATCACATAGGTATTCAGGGACAGGCATTAAAATGGTTTAGATCATACCTGTCTGATCGATACCACTTTGTAGATCTAAATGGAGAACCATCTGGTGTAATGGCAATGAAATATGGGGTTCCACAAGATTCAGTTTTAGGACCTCTGCTGTTCTCAATATATATGCATGGGATTAGTTTCCATTGTTATGCTGATGATACCCAATTATACATCTCAACAAAACCAGACGAAATACCCAAGTTGTCTAGACTAACTGAGTGTGTCCAGGACATAAAAGATTGGATGAC
>JAQMYJ010000017.1:824141-842068 GCA_030014305.1 Clarias laeviceps
TATTTTACAGTAGATTATTAAATCCCACACATAACTGTTCATAACATCACTTTTACTCAACATTTAGATTTCACTTATGGTGCAGATTAAACTTTAGGCAGAAACATAAGGACTGCAACAGTTTCATTAAATTCTGTCCATCCAGATTTAGGACTAATCTTAGAATTAGCTTGAAGGAGTGCAATAACTCCAACACAAAGAATTGCAATTCTGCACTGTATTTCAGTGTAAATATTGTAAACAGTGAATCATCTTGCATTGGTTCAGAGGAGTCGACTCAGTGAAGTGACTCGTGATGGAGAGCTCCGTCTCCTCCCTGTGCCAAGTGAAACAGACGGAGCGGACCGCAGGGTGAGTGCAAACATCCCGCCTTCCTTCATCTCCCTCTTTCACATCTTGTACATTAATGCGTCTCATTTTAAACAATTATTATTATTATTATTATTATTAATTCAAAGAGCTTCCGGTCTGGTGTTTGATCTCAGTGCATCACGTCGCTTTATCTTTCTGTAAGGAACGCTTTGATGTGTTTAGTGTTACATTACCGTGATGAGGGGTTTATGCGTCGTGCGACTCGTATGTGTGTGTGTGTGTGTTTGTGTGTGTATTTTTTGTGTTTATATTTGATAATTAGCATGAGATGATGCGCTGCGCTCACGCGCCTTTGTTCATTAAAGATCAAAGCTGTTGTTGGTGTGGAGGCGCGCGCGCTGGACGCCATGCAGAGCGCCACTTCTAATTATGAAGAGTGTAACGCGCGCGCGCGCGCACACACACACACACACAGAGCAGGAGAGGTGCTGAGGGATGACGCCTAAAAATGCAATCTGCCTGCTCTTTAAATTGTGTGTGTGTGTGTGTGTGTGTGTTTGTGCTGACATGTCATCATTTCATGACTGCATGTTTGTTTTGCTGTTTGTTTGTTTGTTTGTTTGTTTGTTTTTATCCCCCCAGCAGTCCTCCTTGTGTCCGTAGAGCAGATCAGTGCTACTCAGAGCCGATGGCGAACCGAGGGCCGAGTTACGGCCTGAGCCGTGAGGTGCAGGAGAAGATCGAGCAGAAGTACGACATGGAGCTGGAGGCTCGACTCGTGGACTGGATCGTGGCTCAGTGTGGAGGCGACCTGCAGCGCCCGCAGCCTGGCAAACAGAACTTCCAAACCTGGCTCATGGACGGCACGGTGAGGGAGAGGAACCTCAGGCAGTCGAGTCCGTATCGGGCATTTTGACTCGTGCAGGAGCAGTGAGTCGAGGCAGGATGCCGTTCACTGCAGGAACCTTCTTAGAACCTTTGAGCTGAGTTTAGTTTCAGGGAGCTGTTTTTGTTTTGTTTTGTTTTTTTAGTTCTGTTTGAGAGGCTTCCAGATGAAGAATCACCTTTGACTGCTAGTGGAACCATCAAGCAGGAGCAACACCAGGCTGGTTTATTAACCTGCCTTTTTTTATATTAGAGACAGCGTATAGGGTTGTACATGTATTATTATTACTATTATTATTATTATGTAATTACATAATTTATAAAAGTGAAACAAAAAAGATCAGCAAAGTTTTCATACTTCTAATAACGCACAGGCTACGTTCTCATTACCAGTCTGAAGTCACGCACATCTTGTGTTTTAACCCCAATGTGACACAGATCTGATTTTTTTTTTAGTCCTGTCTCAATACACAATTCCGGTGTTTGTTTATTATTTTTTTCCAGATTTTCTAATCTGAGCCAATCAGATACAATGAAACCTCGGATTGTGAGTAACGCGGTTTGCGAGTGTTCCGCAAGACGAACAAAGATTTTTAATAACTTTTGACTTGAAAAACGAGCAAGTCTTGGTTTACGAGTACCGAGTATCATGTATCACGCATGCGCTTCTTGTTTTGATGCTGAGCGTCACGTGATCACAACTGAGCCAACGGTTTTTCTCTCTCTTGCGCTGCGGAATTGTGGGTAATCGTCTCCCCTGCTGGGTCTTAGTGCTCGTCTCTTACTGGCATAATCAACATCCGTGCACGTGTGTACTGTTTACTATAACACTGTGACCACGTGTGTGTAAAACATCTATTATTTTGTGTCTGTATGCGTGTGTGTACAGCGCGTGTGTACTGTTTCTTATAACATAATTCACACACACTATGCTCGCCTTTACACACACACACCCTTCTCCTCCCGCCTTCAGACACACACACACACACACTTTCTCTCTAATGGAAACTCTGCTCTGTTGCAATTCTTTTTAAAGGTAAAGTGCAGGTTAAGTTGTTTGTTTTTTTTACTTTAAAGCAGTGATTCCGTTAGTATGCGCTCACGCGAGAGTTATTAGCAATGTTCCTTGCTAATTTTTCCGATAAAAGTCTTTCCGTTAATGTTTGTGAAACTCAAATAAGAGAGGAGGAAGGTTTACGAGTAGAGGGAAGAGTCTGATTCCTCCTCTCCTCTTACTTTAGCTTCACACACACACACACACACACACACAGCGACTACATGCACAAGCACAAACACTTATCTGTCGGGATTTATTTTGACTTTTTTTTAAAGGTAAAGTGCAGGTTGTTTTATTTTTACTTTATATTTTGTATTATTTTTATGTATTTATTTTTTTGGGCTGTGGAACAAATAATCAACACTATGTTGATTGACACTAACACGACCGTAGTTCTCTTTGCAGATTCTTTGCCGACTCATTAACAGTCTCTACCCGAGCGACATGCAGCCCATAAGGAAAATTCCTGAAACTAAGATGGCTTTTAAGCAGATGGAGAAAATCTCTCAGTTCTTGCAGGCTGCAGAAGCTTATGGTGTTACCAGAGGAGACATTTTCCAGACTGTTGACCTGTGGGAAGGTATTACAAACACACATACATGTGCACACACACACGCCCTCTTTGACCACAGTTGTCTTTACTGACTGCATGCAATTGGGATGTTTGTGAAACTCCCATCATCCTCACACTCCTGTAGAAACCTGCAGCATCTCGGTCCGACCCCGGCGCAAAACCACGAGGTCAAACACGAGGCAGGCGTTTCAGGTTACTGTGCATCAGCAGAATTTGATTCCTGTTTAGTTTGATGCATGGATGGTGAAATTAATTCCTCTCCACACATGTGGCTCAAAACAGAGCTGACGTTAAAGTCTAATCACACTGTTGTTTTTCTCTTCTTTAATGTATTATATGTATTATATTCTTTGTTTAAAAAAAATTGTAAAAAATTTTTTTTAATTTCCGTTACCTGTTTCTGTATACAGATGAGCCCAAATGTGAACTTTTACAGGCATCGCGTTTGGTGTAAAAAGCGTGTTGATTCTGTCCTGTTTGAAATTCAGTTATATCATTAGGATGTTTTTGACTCCAGTCTAATCTGCCTCTGATTTTGATTGAAATTGACCCTAATCATACATCCACATTGAGCTGTGCAGTTTGTTTAAATCGAACTATAAAGTTTCTCTGTACTGCTATATGCGCAGGTTTCCCTGTTGGTTTGGATTAATCAGTTTATACTCTCAGAACACATATAAGAAATTCTGTAAATGAGCTATTGGATCTTGCACTTGTCTTCTGTTTTGTAAAGTTTTTTAACTTCCTATAAGTAACCTTCCTATAGGCTGCGCTATAGATGAAGTGAAAACCCTGCTTTATTACAGCTAAAGTAAAAATGCACAGATTTGAACCAATGCCCTCTCAACCCAGCATCAGACGCTCACCCACATGAGCTACAGGATATTGTGCTGACGCACACTTTTAGAGCTTTTCACCTTCGTAAAACAAACCTACAGATTTGAAACAGAAACATCCCAAATCAGTAGCAAGCACTCATTCACATGAGCTACAGGCTTTATAAAGCATTTCAGTTTCATACATATAACGCTGAACTACAGCTAAATGAAACATCAGATTTGAACCAGCAAGCTTTTCACCCAGAGGGCAAGTGCTCAACCACATGAGCTGCATGAGTAATGCATTTGCTGTCTGTTTTTACCTTCAAATATATATATAAAACACTGAGCTTCAGCTAAAGTAAAACAGGCAGGTTCAAACCAGCAACCTCACAACCCAGAGGCAAGTGCTCACCCAAGTGAGATACAACACTTTGCGTTTTCTCTGTTTTGTAGATCTATTTACCTTCATATAGGTGACCCTGATTTACAGCTAAAGTTAAACATGTCGAGTCAAACGAGGGAGATCATATGATGTGGTGGTGCTTGGATTGTACTGTTGTCTTTAACAAACAAGACATGAGCATGTTTAGTTCAGAAGTCTTGACTGGGGATCAAACTAACAAACCAGCAACGATTGCTCATCCATATGAGCTACAGGATCTTATTGTGGTGTCTTGTTTAAAAAAAAAAACCCACAGCAACCTCACAATCCAGCAAAGATTGATTATACTGTACATATGAGCTGGAGGATTTTGTATTTGGGCAGTTTTAGAGATCTTCATATACAGTATGTACCCCTGATTTATAGCTATAGAACAACCACTCAACATTCATCCATATGAATCCATAAGGATCACACACATGAAAGTGGTTTCACCTTGAACCATGGTACTTCCACACCAGGGACAATGACCACTGAGGGATGTGGCTTATTTGACTTTTGGCTTCATAAATGTCTCAACATGCACAAGTCAACGAGAGATGATTCTGAAGTGTTTAGTGGAAGCAGAGATGATTGTTTTTCTCAGCTCAGAATGGAAGACAATTTTCATGTGCAGGAAGCAACAGTTGTACTTTGAGAAAAACACTCCAACAAACTGATGGACCAGGTGGTGTTGCGTCCATATGTGCTTACTGCATCCTTAATAGTTTCCATCTTCATATGTATGGCTTGTTAAACATTTTGTGTCAGAATATTCCAAATGCAGGCACAAGAAGGGACACATTTTTACGTCTTTAATTAGTAATAAAGGTTATTTTATGTACTTATGCTCAGAGTATCATGGGTAGGGTTTGAACCAACAACTGCCCCATGCAGGATCATGATGCTACCTACTGCATGAACAAAAGAAGCAGGTGGAGGTTGCATAACTCGCGTAGTGGATGAGTTCTACCTTTAATATATAATTATTACTCTTATAATTAACACCTTTGATCCAAACCAGCTTAGAGATTCATTCCTTCATCTTCAAGCATTTAATCCAGATCAGAGTACAGATGGATCTGAAACATTAAAAAATTAAAAATAAAAAAGTCAGTTCAGGTGATTTTCATAAAGACTGGAGTTTAACTGTTTGTCAGTCATGTTGCTCAGTTAAGTGAACTTAGATATATAGTTCAATTTTAATATTGTAGTTGAAGCATTTTAAATGAGCAGAAGGTTCACCACTGCATGTCAAGATCACACACATGCTTTAATCAGAAGCTTCATTCTTTGTTCTGTGTGTGTGTGTGTGTGTGTGTGTGTGTGTGTGTGTGTGTGTGTGTAAGATGCAGTGTGTAATCATTTGTGATGTGTGTGATGTGTGTGTCACAGGGAAGGACATGGCTGCCGTCCAGAGGACACTCATGGCTCTGGGAAGTGAAGCTCTCACCAAGGACGATGGTCATTACCATGGCAACAAGGACTGGTTTCACAGGTGTTACCCATAATGCAGTGCTAGTGTACAGTAGACTCCCTGTAATACTGACCAGAGATATAAATGAAACATAAAATAACAGGTGGTAAAAATGCATGTAAAAAATTGCATCCTTTCCACTCTAATACAGTGCACTATTTTTGAATATAATTTTATGTGTAAAGGACAAAATATGAAGATTTCGGAATATGCATAATGTGGTACTCCTGTTTTTAGGGAATATCAAATATGGAAACTTTTAGAACATAAGGTAACTCATGCAAGGTAATGTGTATTCATTGTGTTTCTACCAGCTTATCTGTTTGTGTGTGTTTGTAGGAAAACCAAAGGCCACAGGAGGGAGTTCTCAGAGGAGCAGCTACGGCAGGGTCGCACTCTGATCAGCCTGCAGATGGGCAGTAACCGCGGCGCGTCTCAGGCGGGTATGACAGGCTACGGCACACCTCGACAGATATTGCGTTATGATTCACCACGACGCAATGGAGAACCAAGCTCCCCCTAAAACCTCGCTCACAATAGTATAATCCAGAACCCCAAATCACATCCAGAGCTCTTCCTTTATGTTTATTTTTTTTTACTAACGATTCACACCTTGTTTTCCTTAAATTCCCTAAATTCCTTCCTTTAAGTTCCTTCAATTATATTGAGAAACACAAAACACATCTTCGCTAACCAACACGTGCTTGTAGTTAACCACAAAGCTAGACAAAGCTGTGAGCTACACTTGTCTGTTCAGCACTGACAAGATACAGACCACTGTATTTTAATGAACAGCAATATTTAGCATTTTTTTTAGCTGCCATGTGTTTAACACCGAGTTGCTAAGTAGCTCGCTAATTGGCTAAATCTGTTCAAATGCTAGTCAGTGACCTGCTCTCTTTGCACTTAAATTTAATGAAGCTAAAGATTGTCCTTTACTTTTTTTTTCTCTTCAGAGAACAGGAAGGATTTTGTTAGCAATATATATATATATAATAAAAAGAAAACAGAAATGTAAAACTAAAATAAAAATGTAAAAGGATTTAAGAGGCAGAAAAGATTAAAAAATGCAACTGTGCATGAAACATTTACGACAAAATAGGAATGAATGCATTAAAAAAAAAGAAAAAAAGATCTAACTCGAACTGTCTAACAACATGCCCTCCTAGCTAACAATCAACACCATTTTTTTACTACAACTCAGGGGAATGAGAAACAAATAAAGGCAAAATGAACACCTTTATTACTAGAGGTGTCAAGAAAATCACAGGAGCTTGTGGTGGCTAAAGTTAGCAAAGTAGGGTTTTAAAAGCTAGCAAAATGTAGCTAAAGTTACCACGAGGTAGACGCTAGCTGAAGTTACCACGAGGTTATTGATTGTATGTCAAGTGGATGTAATAGGATCTAAGATGCTAGCTGAAGTTACCACAGGCTCAGTGCTAATTGCATAACTTACCAGTAGGAGTTTATTGCCAAAAAGCTAAAGTAAAAATATGTAGTTACTATTAGCCTTCTAAATCCACAACCACAAGTCATTGCTAGCTACGCATTCCACAATATTTAATACCAGCTAGCTTAATTAGCCACAAGTAGTCATTGTTAGCTGTTAGATATTGGTAGCTAAACATAATACAAATATTTACTGCTAGCCAGAAAATAAACCTCAAGTAGTTACAATCTGCTGTCTTAAAAATACCACATGAATTTGCTAGATAAAGTTATGAATAATTGAATGAAGCCTATTGTGAGACAGCCGCTTGATATCTTTATTCGGTTTATTCGTCACTACTGCTAGCTAGTTACAATTACCACAGAATATTAGTGTTGGGCACTTTATTTATTTTTTATTATTATTATTTCTCTTCCTGTTTGAAATATTTAGAAGTAATCGAGTATAAAATCTTCAATATGTGGCCTTGAGATAGGATACTTAAGGCTAAACCGTTAGCGTTTCCTCACAGTATTAACCCGTGGTTTTGTAATATTTCATTTGTACTTCTACATGGCACTAGAAAATAATGGCTTCAATGTGTTACAAAGCCATAGTGTTTTAATTAATTCCGTAATAGAAGCCATATGAAGCTGTTGCACTCTGGAGCTGTGTTTTATTGCAAACGATATCATCAGTATTATAATTGCCATCTTTAAACTTCTTCATGAGATAGATATTGCTGTTATACATTTGTTTTTAGTTGGAGATTCACATTTTTGTGTCTAATTCCAAACGATGTCAAACTGTCTCTCAAATAGTTTAAGTACAACTAACTTGCTTAGTTACCACAAGTTACCACAGTATCATGAAACTAGTTGGCCAAAATTGTTAAAGGAATTTACTGAGACATAGGTAAAGTTACCAGAAGATTTTACTACTCGCTAACTCGCTAAGTCACCAGACGGTTCTGCTCCTAGTAAGATCATTTTAATGTATAATTCTTTTTTATATACGTATTCTAGCTAGCTAACTAAAGTTACCACAAGATTCTAACACTGACTAACTAAAGTCATTTTGAATTCCGCATCTAATTATTCTAGCAAGGGTGACACAGTGGTTTAATGGTGTCGGCCTGCACTTCCAGTGGCCGGGTTGGATTCCCACCTTTGTGTGCATGGAGTTTGCATGTTCTACCCGTGCTTGGTGGGTTTCCTCCTGCAGTCCAAAAGTTTGTGGGAAGACGATTAGGCTAATTGGTGTTACAAAGTTGCCAGTAGTGTGTGTGCCTTGCGATAATTGGCACCCTGCCTTGTACCCTAAGTCTCCTGGGATAGGCTCTAGGCCCCCCATGACCCTGTACACATGATACAAGCGGTATAGACGATGAGTGAGTGAGGGAACTTTTTATGGTAGAGGGCTAACTAAAGTTACCACATGATTTTACCGGTAAATGTAGGGGGGAAAAAAACCTAGAAAACAATTATATAATAATTTTGTTTGTGTTTTTCTGAGGTAATCCTTCTATGGAAAACTGTTTTGTTTCGCTGTATGAAAGGGATACAAGTGAAGCGTTTAAAACTCCTGCAATACCATTAGCTAACTAGGAGTAGAATTTGCTAGTAATTTCAGCTAGCTAGTAGCGAGATCCTTTGGTGTCCGTTTTCTAAGAGATTAGCATAGTGGCATAGTAAAACATGAATGATGTTCTAGAACTGTAAAAAGAAAATTGGTAATTCAATGAGTTGTGCATTATAAATATAAATCAGTTATATCCTAAGTCTTCGGTATTTTGTCCTTAAATATAAATCATTAAAGGTTTTGTCAACTATTTGACCAGATTACAAGGAAAAAATAAACACCCCTTAAAACAGAAAACCTATCCAAAGAACGCTTGATGAACCCTATTATTACTCTCATGCGTCTCGTACTCTATAAACACTATAATCATCAGTCTATTTACTGTAGTTGCGTTCTTTGAACCCAGAACCTGTTAAATGTCAGAGACTTTTCCAACATTCCAAAACAGATTGTTATGATGTCACAGTGATGGATGTGTGTCTGCGATCGTGAACTTGGAATGACATGTCTCACTCTGTGCTAATAGTTTACGAGTGATAGTGACACGTTCCATCACATAAACCCTTTTCCTAATGGGGGTATAATCTTGTCAGGTATATATACTGTACATGCTTAATTGTAACTGTATCACCAATCAGCCAGAACATTTACCCCACCGCCAATTATATGCCATTTATAAACTGGTGACAGGATCACGGGCACACAAGGCTCATCCACGCCCGTTGGAACCAAAGGCCAGCCCATCCGGTCCAAACCCCCAGAAAAGCCAACTGAATAAAAACTGAGGTAATAAGTAAATGCTGGCCACAATAGAAAGGCACCAGAACACCATGACCCAGTGCATACGGGGTCTAGCATGCAAGGAGTTAAAGGATGTTGTTGACCAGGCTTCCAAATTGCTCGATCCCCACATCCCACAGAACCCAAAGCATCTGCGGCTAACATAATGGTGCCTTGAGGTCTTTTGAAGTCATGCCGTGAGGGGTAAGAGCTGTCCCGGGAGCACAAAGGGGAACGTCCACAATGCTGGGCTTAATGTTATGGCTGATCGGTATCTAACAAACCGCACCTCAGATTAGAGCAGTTATGAAGGCATTGCAGAGCATATGAAATAAAAATCAGGAAAGAACATGGAATTTAAGGGTGTGTCCAAACTTTTGACTAGTAGTGTATGTAGATCAGTGATCATATGTACATTTGCTCTTTATTTTTTATTACTCTCCCCAAACAATAGTTGACAGGATTTCTTTTTATAATTATAGTCACATGCCAGTTGATGTATTTAGGTCTTTTTACACTTTTTTTTCTTTAAATGTAAGGAAAAGATGATGCAATATTTTAAATGATTGTATGGTTTTACATGTTAAAGGAGTACCGTTTAATGCCGTCACAGTGGGGATGCGCCGATTCTCCATACCATAGGAATTCGTTCTGCTTTAGTATACAGCAGTCACTTGATCTGAAGGGTACATAATTACATTTTGCCATTTTAGACCCAAATCAGCTGATCTATAGTATCAGATTGGTGCATCGTGTGATAAATATTAAAAATATATATTTAAAAAGAAATCTTGCTGCATTGTTATTAATTTGAACAGTTATCATTACTTCCTAAGTGTACAGGTATAAATGCTTTGTTAAATGTCAATAAATCTGTTTTAATTTCTACTGTTTTCCATGCAGCTCTGTAAGTGTACCCTAGGTGGCGCTAATCAGACTGTTCTCTTTGCTGCCACCCTAGAAATATACTTGTGTACTAGTGATGGGTTTTCTGGTGCCTCCTAATCTCTTTAGTTCACCCGACTCACCAGCTCAACGAGTCGAAAAATAAATTTTTGCACTCTTATAACCTGCGGGTTCTTATTTCCTTAAGAACATTAATTGTTTAACCAAGTCTTACTCTGTCTACCAATGAATGAAACAACATCACTACAGTAACACATACCATTCTGGGAGTGACTGTACACACGAACACACTCAAAGACTGAGTGAATACGAGGAGTTAAAAAAAAAAAAAAAAAACAACAAGAAGCTTTTGTTCAAACAGACTTTTGTTTATTGAATAAGAAGCTACGATGACTGAACCCCTAATCTGCTCTCTCACACACACACACCACCTGAAACAATTTAGAAGCAATTAGTTTTGTTTTCTGATCATCTGATGAGCATTTCTCTTTCTCTCTGTTGTGGTTTGTCAAATAAAACGAAACAAAGTATATGTAACAAAAAAAAAAAAAAAGACTGAAACACGAAGGTTGGAATGTTGCCCTAGTTCCCTTTTTTTCCTTTTTTTAGAAAAAAAAAATCTGCAGTGAAATCAGGTGTTTGATCTCCGTCGGTCGTTGATTCGTTCATCCTTCTGTCTGGCCATCCGTCTGTTCCTCCTCCTCCTCCTCCTCCTCTTCCTCAGTCGCCTCTCCGCGCTTCTTCTGCGAAACAGATTTATAAAAGATGAAGCCTCAAGCCGAGGTTCCTCAGGGTGGTGGAGTGCTCAGGAGGTGGAGATACTCACCTTCAGCATGGTGTAATGTTCCAAGCTGCTGCAGTGCTCCGATTTGGCCTTTTTCTCATCCGTGTAAAAAACATTACAGAGCTTGCAGAAGAAGCCACTCTTGGGGACGACGTAGCTGATACCTGAGCAGGAGAAACAACAACAACAACAACAAAAAAATCATAATAAATCAGGTGATCTACAGGACATTTATAAAGTGCATTAAAGAAAAGAAGACATACTTGTGTGACAGGAATTTAAAAGTGACTAAAGTGATTATGTAAAGAATTTAACCTAAAATGAACTGCAGCACTGAAGTAACTGCATTACCTAACTTTGTTTATAGAAAATATATTTTAAAATGTGATTAATTTCTGTTTTTTTCCTGTCAATCTTTTATCATGGCATTGTGACCGGTCTATGACTTGAGACCCTTTTTAAATCCTCTATAACCCTCTCCCTGTGCCGGCGGGAGCCCCTCTACCACCCCTGTACCCTGTATGCTGGGTTTCTGATGGTGGGGAGTAGCGTTGAGAAAAGGAGGCAGGGTTCTGGACTGTGTTTGAGACTTTAGCTTCTGTTCATTGGCACAATGACAGCTTTCACTTGCTGATCTATAGTGGAGTGTGTGGCTCCAACACCTTCTGGAATAGTACAAAGAAAACAATAAAATATATATCACCGGTCAACACTACGGTGTCCTGTAAGGGACAGATGGCAGGAATGGCTCACTTCACTGTAGTATACAGAGCGTAACAGTGACACTTAGTGCCTGATTTATGGTACTGCTTTATACGTACATATGATTTTTAATGAATACTCACTAACAGAATGTTATTCTTATATTAACCTCAACCATAATATTCTCTCCGATTCCTCATTCCGTATGCGACTGAATGTGGTTGTTCTCCAACCTGCTGCCACACAATTGTACAGCATGTCTTTCTATCTCGCAGACTTATACTTTCCTTTCACTGGAATTAAGAGCATGATGACACCCCTGTGAGATGCACAGAGCCTTGACTGAACCTTTGGGATGAACTGGAGCTTCCTCGACATCCTGACATCAGTACCTGGGCTCATTAATGCTCCCGTATAGCTGAATGGACACAAACCCTGATGTGCCTCCGCTGAGTGTCTCTTACTTACCCACAGGGTTGTCGGGTTGGTAGGGTCCGAGGGGGGTCTGATCTTTCTCCTCTTCTTCCGAATCTTCTCCTTCATCTGCAGGATCTCCACACACACCTTCAGAGCTGGAAACAGGACTGTGATGGTCCTATACACACACACACACTACAAGTTATACACCAACGCCATAAGCTTATAAATATGTTCATTTAAAACCAACACATTTTATACTCAAGCGTAGTAGCACATGGTTTTTAATGTACCTCTCCACTGCTGTTTTTAACCGCCTGGCCGTTTTCTCTCCTCTCGTCCAAGCTTGTCCCCATCTTCGAATCGTACCAGAGCTCAAACTTATCCGCTGTAGTCCTAAAAGACAGAAACACACACTTGCTTACAGAAACTCTACAGCATGGAGAAATGACCACTCACACGGTCACTGCTCCACAACATTAATACTATAATAATAATTCTCAAAGGGGAAAAAAAAAATAATAATAAAAATAAATGCACATAATTTATTATGACTAAACAGTATACTTAGTTCCTCATTTAAGACTTTTTTTTTTTTTTCTTTAAATATGAAGCACTCCCAAGTTAAACAAAAAGGCAGTCATGTGCACTTTCCTTTGTACTCGGATAAATTTAAGAAAATTTAAGAGTTTGTTACAGAAACAAGGTAATATTACAGTGTACATAACTTGTGCACAGTCTTAGGCCCCCTTTCCTACGTCCCTGCACTGTCTGACAGACTGGACCAGACTGAAACTCTTGACGGTTTCTGGTCGCTGAACTCACATGACATCACAAGCCTTAATTAACTTTAATTAAGAAATGCCGTATCTATTAGTTATGATATCAAATGTAACCTATATAATCTGTGCCAAGGTGTCAGGAACCGTTTACAAACTTACAGGATTTACCTACGAAGTACCGCAGTACACCTCACAACCAGCAATGAATCATCAAGACTTGTCAAGACCAGAGCAGGACGGGGTTAGAATTAACCACACAGATCGACATTTAAAAACAATATTTAAAAACTCACCAGGGAATCAGAGAGTCTCCTTTCCTGCACTTAGTGATCTTTAGAGAAGTGCCGTACAATTTCAGAGGCCAAGGTAAATATTTCTGGATCATCCTGTCAGCTGCTTCAACTGACTCCATTTGGATGTAACACTGAGAGAGCGAGAGAGAGAGAGAGAGAGAGAGAGAGAGAGAGAGAGAGAGAGAGAGAATCATGCATTATTGTTATTCTTACTTCATTACTGTATATATATATATATCATTATGTATAATTTAGAAACTGTTTTATGAACATGAACACATGTTCATTTTCATAACACATTCTCTGACGTTTTTTTTTTTTTTCCATATATTGTTTGTTGCAGATAAATCATGGCGTAATTAAAAAAAAACAAAGAAGTGTGTTTGTGTCCGTGTTACACACCGTTCCATACACCCTGTTGAAGCAGTAGGCGGTGATTTTCCCAAAAGGCCGTGCGAGTCTGAGAAGAGACTTGTCTGAATACTTGAAAAAAGGGAGCAGGCTGATAAACAACGTCCTCCCACTGGGACCCTACACACACACACACACACACACACACACACAGTTACAACGCTACAAATACAAATAATAAAGATATGACAATGAGCTGAGCTGTTTTCCGCGTTCACACCTCGATGGTGTCGAAGGTCATACACAGCGTCACGGACACTGGTCTCCCGCACAGCCGCGACCGCTTTCTGCTTTTATAGAAATCGACCATCTCACGAGCCTTCTCCACCGATTCCAGTTCAATCAGCGCCTGAAGAGCGAACGGAGAGATCAAACAAGGGGCAGTCGGGAGCAGAGAACGTTACTGCTGAAGAAGTGCTGAAGAATTGAAGTGTGACATCACCTCAGATTAACGGTACTGGACTAATGCCAGTAGATCAACCACTTCTGAGGTGTAATATTGTGCTTTCACGTTTGAGAGTTGAAGTTATATAAACACACACACACACACACACACACACACACACACACACACACACACACACACACACACACACACACACCTCATGTCTGTAGTAGGAGATGGCGAAGTTGACGACTTCACCAAACGGGGCGGCCATCTTGAACAGAGCTTCTTTCATGTATTTCTTACGGGATTCTTTAAATTCGTTCCTGATGGGTCTCACAACCACCACTTTACCCCCCTTCATGCACAAATACAAAAGAGGAAATTACAGTCAAATAATAAAAAAAAAAAAGGAAAGTTTTTCTAACTGAATAAAAGACTTAATACTGACCTTAGGTTCAGAGGAATCTATTAGGAGGGAAAAAAAATGAAACAATAAATAATAATCCAACAAAGACTATCAAACACACACACACACTCCAAAGCCACATTACTGCAGCCTCATCGATCTTCCTTCGTTCTCATTCTGTGATCCTTCTCAGAGCAGCAGCTACTCACATGAAATGTTCTTGCAGCTTACATTGTCTTCACATCCTTGTACGATCTTCATATCAAGACCATTAGATATAATTATTTTGCCAAAATTATTTCTGTTTTCAAGACATTGATTAGTTTCACAGTTGTCAGGTGCTAACAAAGTGGAACAAGTAAGGAGTAAATGCGATGTACACAACAGTAGAGTCTCGAGAGGTTTTCACACACACACACACACACACACACACACACACTGGAGTCATGAGAGGAAGTGGATGAGGACGTGTAGCTAATTTAAGAGTAGTTTCTACCTAACGAGTCTCCAGCTGTGTTGTCCAGCTCGCCCAGCTCGTCCAGAGTGACAAAATCATCCATGTTCTCTGGGAAATCCATGTCCTCCAGGTCATCCTGCAGAGCAGAGAACAAACACACAGGTTTATATAGATTTTTTTTCTTCCACAATACATTAAATGTGATAAGAAGAAGCTTTAAGGCCATGGTGTTTATGTCATATAGTCATATGTGAAGAAAACACCGCCTTCATTAATTGGATCGAGAGATACATAAGCCACACCTCCTCCATAATGAGAAACCCAGGGGCCACGCCCCATTCATAACAAGAAACCGAGGCCACGCCCCCATTCATTACAAGAAACAGACCACGCCTCCTTCAACAAGCCACACCGAACAGGCTTTTTAAACAAACCTGTTCCTCGGCTTCCTCCTCCGATCCTCGCTCTGAGTGTCTCTCGTCTTTCTCCTCCTGAACTTGATCCTCTTCCTCTTTCCTCTCCTCCTCCTCAGCATCAGCCTCATCCGCTCCTTCCTTCTCCACCTCCTCATCCTTCGCCTGTACTTCTTCTGTTTCCATGGCGTCGACCTCCGCTCCACCTTTGTCTACCAGGCTATGCTCTTCCTCCTCCTCCTCCTCCTGCTCCTCCTGAACACCTTCCTCGTTCCCCGCCTCTTCCTCCTTCATCTCGGTGTCCTCGCCCTCTTTCTTCTCTGCCTCCTTCTCCTTCTCCTCTTTTTTCTCACCCACTTTCTCCTTCTCTTCTTTTGTCTCTCCCTCCTTCTCCTGCTTTTTCTCCGCCTCCTTCTTGTCGTCAGTCCTCTCCTTGTCTTTGCTGCTGGAGTGGGACGCACTCTTGGAGGACGACGACTCGCTTCTCTGTCTGCTGCCGCGGCTCTTGCTGGAGTCTGACTTCTTGCTGGAAGAACGCTCGGGGCTGCTCTCTCTGAAATTGACACAAACAATGATCATAATTTCTAAAAACTCAGAGTAATGCTGCAGTGAACATTCAGTTGTCAGGTTAAATGCCATTCCGTTCTGTTATCGCAGAACATTCCCACAAGGTGGCGCCGTGCTTGCACATTGAAATAGCACACACTTAGTATTAGCCCAAATAATGCCTCAGAATACTTGATATCTACTGCAAAGGAGAGGTTGGTTTGCATTTTTTATTTATAATCTGAACCTGCCATGATAAGGAAGTGAAAGGATTCCCTTGACCATAGAGGTCCATTTAGACAATAATAATAAAAAAAAACATAATACAAATGTGGTCAAGGTTACAGACATCAGTGTGACTCCTACCGGATGTTGGATCGGGACGACATGGACACTTTGATGCTCCTGTCTTGAATCCTCAGTGGGTTGAAGTGATAGTACTTCACCATTATGTCTGCATCATGCCAATCCGCCATCTCTATCAAACCCTAACACGCACAGACCAAAAGGAACAGGTTATGTAAAAAATTAATAAATAAATAAATAAAGCAGAGGGAAAAAGACAATATATTTAATTCAAATCTCAACATTGTGAAGTGAAGTAAGGTGAAGTAAAATGTCCACACACTGTACCTTGTCTTCAGTGAATTTTGAATAGCGCACATCCCCGAATAAACCTGCGAGTTCCAGCACCTTGTCCTCCGTCTCCTTCCCTGGAGGCAGACGCGAAAAACACACCACAGACTGGGAGGACGGCTTCGTGCGCTTCGACGCTGGCTCGTACGCCTCTGGAGGCTGTTATGCATCGATACACACACAAATATCAGCACAGCAAATTAACATCTGTTCAAGCTGTAGGCAGATCTTTTATTCTTTTGGGATTTGTTATGTACTATTTAAATCATCAAACAGATCTCAGTATGTATGAACTAATATACTTTTACATTTTTCCATGTTAATGTCGGTCTGTAATTTTGTCTTATGATGTAAAATGTTTGCGGTATTTTAAACATCACAGTTTACAGTAGTATCAAGACATCTTACTTATACTAAAAATGTAATTTATTGACAATAGAAATCATTGATTAAGTCATTATAATTCAATAAATTTAGAAGCTTTATTTGTCCAAAAAAATATATATATTTCTAACTTTATATCGCTAACAAAATCCTTATCGTCTAACAGTCCCAGGTGATAGATTAAACACAAATAAACTACTAAATAAAAATGACATTTCAGCGTTTTATGCGAGTTTGAAGTGATCAAAAATCTAAACTTTTCTGTATTACTTGAGTAGGGAATGTCTCAAACACTTGGCATTGTGTTTGTTTATAATGTACGTACGTGAATGACCTCGACGGTTGGGGATAAAAACAGACTGATGCGCTGACCCTTAATGAAGGCGTGTTTAGTCTGATAGTGAGTGACCATGTCCTTCGCTTCTGTATGAGAGCTGAACTCCAAAAATCCCTTAAATACAAGGAAAAATATATTAATACCAAACCTGTATGTGAGAATATAAGACCAGATCAGTGCTTATAATTAATTTCACCAATTCCCTCTATAAAATCATCAACTTGTGGACTAAATCCCATACAAACATTTCTTCTTATACAGAATACCAGATGAAACTCAGGATCTTGTAAAAACCAGTCAGGATTAACCTGACCTTAATCCCCATCAGCGGTTTAACTAACCCTTTTATCTTCAAGATCTTAAGAAGGCTGTAGCACAGCAGTTATGCTCATACCTACAAAGGAATAACATTCATGAAATGTATCAGTCAGGATTTAGGCCTCATCACAGCAGAGAGACGCCGCTGGTTATGACCACCTATTGGCCTCTGATCAGAATTGTGCGTTTGCTTGTGTTACTTGTCCAGACAACATTTGACACCATTGACCATATTATTCAGATTGATTGATTAAAATAGGTAAAGGGAGTTAAGGGAACAGACATCTCCTGGCTCAGGTCTTATTTGACTGATCGTTATTAGTTTTGGCCCAGTCCTCCATCAGATCTCCTCTAGAGCAGTGATGTTTTGGGGCTGTCGCTGGGCAACACAGACTTTCAACTCCCTCCAA
>JAQMYJ010000017.1:859213-893065 GCA_030014305.1 Clarias laeviceps
GGAAACAGGATGCGCCTGAGCTCAATTTTGCAAACGCTGTGAATACTTATGTACATGTGCTTTCTCAATTTTTTTTTTTTTTAAATAAATTTGCAAAATCTCAAGCCTATCTCAGGAGACTTAGGGCATGAGGCGAGGTACTGTACACCCTGAACACGGTGCCAATCCATCGCACGGTACACACATACACACACTTACACTTTGGACAATTTGGGAACATCGAATTAGACCAATCTGCATGTCTTCGGACTGTGGGAGGAAACTGGAGAGCTCGGAGGAAACCCACCAAGCACGGGGAGGACATGCGAACTCCATGCAAACCTGGACCCTGGGTGTGCAAGGCGACATGGCTTTCCACTACGCCACCTTACACACCTCATAGATTATACTATCATTTAAATACTGTTTTCTTTTAGTACTCTAATATTTTTTTTCTTTTAAAAAATGGTCAAAACCTGCATATTTATGCAAATTTGTTAAGATCAGCAGCAATATCACATTGCCTTTACATCGCCGAGGAATTGCCTTTACTCTCTATGATACTTTGGCTTAATCTTTTTATTCATAACCCAGTAAAAGTAAAAATCTAAAAAAAAAAAAAGCTAAAACAATCCATTTCTAGATGACAGATTAAATCTTCTAACTGATGAACACCCACACACACACACACACACACACACACACACACACAGATGTCTAATAAGTCGATGCACCTGTAGTGGCGATACAATCGAATCCCACAAAAGCGTAGAAGCAGGTCGCAGCCCCAGCCAACGTTCCTTCAAATCCAAAGGGAAAAAATCCTCCGATCCCGTAATTGGAATTACTAGTGGTGCTGTTTGGGTTTCTGTTCATCGTGAGATAAAAAGAAAATCAGTTTATCCATTTCAGTGTAAAAAATGTATTAACAAAACCAACCACTAAAGCTATTAAAGAAAAAGCCATTGCAGTTCTCCGAGGTCATAACGGGACTTACAGAGATATGGTGGCGTTGAAGATCTCCTCCTCGGTTATCTGCCAGTTCTTTAAGTCACCTTTGATAAACCCAGCGATGATGACGAACAGCAGCACGAGGATGTTCACAGCCGTGAAGATCTTGTTGACCATCGCAGACTCCTTCACTCCGAAGGCCAAGATACCTTTAGGCAGAAATAAGAACAATGCAAATTCACACATACTATTACTACTACTAATAATAATAAGAATAATTCTAATAGAAAGTAGTTATATTTAAAATCCATCACATTTATATTCAATTTTAACTTAGAAATATATTTAGATTTTGGTGGTTAAAATGGAAAATTTACAGTTTATTGGGACAACAAGGACAAACCTCACAAAAATGATTTGTAAAAAGTTTTTCAAAATGTAGTTGCTTTTAAACATACAATATTCTAAAATGCACATAATATTTTAAGCAATTGATTAACAGTACTTTCTAAAAATATTTTTGAAACAAATAGTTTTACTGGAAACTGTTTGTCTGTTTTGGTTGCTGGGTTGTTAATCTTTATTTCTATGGCTCTGCAAACTTTAGGACTCGACTCCAACTTCTGACCCGCAGTCTAACTTACCTGCCAGGATTATGATAAGTGCAGCTGAAAAGAAGTCTGGGTACGGAGCGAGACCAGGTAAGTTCATGGCTACGTTTTGCTTCAAATAAGAATCGATGACGTTCCCGATGAGGTCATCAAACGTTCCGCTCCAGGCCCGGGCAACGCTGGAAGTACCTGCATAAATACGGCATGTTATAAAACCGTCATACAATCAGAAAACAAATCTACTGGCCATGTACACACTGTTCTTTATAGTGGTGAATGATCTGTGCTGGCGCGGTTGCCTGGGTACTGTTTTTATAGGACTTATAGTGATTATTGAACAATATTCTCAAGGATTTCTATTCCCAGTGTTATATGTCTTCATCCCAACATGCACGTGTTCCCAGGTCTCTCATCTTCTACAGTTATTTGGCTGGAGTCCTTGTACTTAATAGTTTTCCATAACTCTATCTTCTCACTTCCTTGTATTTCCAGAATCTGGAATCTTATATTTTCAGGGTTCTGTGTTCCCAGTGAAGTTCTTTTCCCCTAGCAGAGGTGGATCTGGAAATTTTTACATAGGATGACGAAGGGGTGGCAAGGAAGGGCGGTGTGCAGAGGTATCAATAAACAATCGAACAAACTTTTTTAAAATCATATCATGCATGTATTGATCACTGATTTTATGGTGTGTTTTTTTTTCACATATATCGTTAAATCTAAAACCGATAATGTTATTCTGCTTACTGAATGGTGAATGGTGTGTTACTGCACTGGCCCAAGGTCCAACTGAAATTACAGCAAAATCATCTGTCTCACTAGACCCACACTGGAGCAGACAGGGGCCTTGAACCACTGACTATCTGATCAGTAATCCAGAGCCGTAACCATCTGAGCCACCACTGGACCCAAAGCTTCCCATGTAACAGTTTCCTAGTGTCGATGCCTTTAGGTCCAATATTCCAGGATTTCCAGGTCAAATGTCCAAGACTCTATGGCTAAGTTCCCAGAGCAGATATAATCGACTACGCTCATATGGACCTTAATAATAAATTAATTAATATAGTGATTTATTTAGATTATAATTTGGATATAGGTTTTAATCTGAATCTAAACATTATGTGTTGAGTTTTCTTGCCTATGACGTAGGACAGCAGCAGGTTCCATCCAGTAATAAAGGCCCACACTTCACCCACAGTCACGTAGCTGTACAGATACGCAGAACCCGTTTTGGGCACACGGGCACCAAACTCAGCGTAACACAGCCCAGCAAATACTGATGCCACGGCGGCGATGAAAAAGGAGATGATGATGCTGGGGCCGGATACGGTGCGCGCCACCTCGCCTGAGAGCACGTAGACGCCAGCGCCCAGTGTGCTTCCCACACCCAGCGCCACCAGGTCCAGCGTGGTCAAACAGCGCCTGAAATTGGAGCTCTCGTCGTCCGGCTCCAGGGGCTTCACCCGGGACAGGCCCTTCAGGAAGGAGAGCATCTTTGAGCAACCCATCCTGGGAAGAATCAATAATAATAATAGTCAATTATTATTCAAGTCAATAAATAATTAGCAGACAGAAAATCAAACTTTGGAATGAGTTGAAATCATACATTTAAGGTTCACGTCCAAGTGGTGTAAATAGTTTGAACCTATAGTAGCATGTCATTTTGTGAATGTTGTTGTTTTGTTGGCTCTTCAGATGTCAGATTTTGAGCTCAAAGTCAAATAAATGACCAGAACCTGTGAGATTATCATGGGATTCTATTAAAACGGGGTGTCCCGGCCCGCACTATTACCCATATGTACAAATACAGCGGTTTTTGAGAACGCCATAAAAGAGAGGGAAAAAAAATCACTGGTTACTTCTGAGCAGTGAGAAAACATGTTTGTCTGGATCTCAGAATAATAGTTCAGGAGTCATTAGTTACTGAACATGGCGTTCCAGAGAAGATGTTTTTTTTTTTTTTTTGTCATTTAGAAAATATTACATCATGAGAGTCTTTGTAACATACAGTAGTGTGTATGAAAAACATGTGATGAATTTATCTGGAATGCCCCTGACTTTTGATTTTATGTGATATGTAACAGATAAAAGGAAGAAGGAAGAATCTGAGACACGTAGCAGCAGCGCAGCAGCCGATATCTGAGCCGATAGAGAACACTGTAGCATTTACTGTAGTTTTAACATCTCTAAAGTGTAAATCGTCTGAAGTCTGATGTCAGAGACGAACAGAGCGTTGTCTGCCTGTCCTACACACACACACACACACACACACACACACACACACACACACACAAATCTAGATCGTGACTGGGAGTAAGATTCATGTAAGAACAATTTGACTTTGCAGCTGATTACAAGGCGGTAATAAAACTGATAAATGAATAGTGTGTGTGGATTAAAGATTAGAACACCTTTAATAAAATTTCTGATTAATTTACATAAATAAAAATGAGAAATAAATCTGCCCTATATCGCTTTACTGTTAAACACTTAATAAACATTTCATAAATACAATTCTTTTATAATTAACTACCACAATAAATTTAACAGTTTAACCAAAAAAAAAACAATTTAGAGAATTTTAAATGTGTTAAATTTTTTTTTTATAAAAAAAAAAAAAAAGAAAAGATAAATGCTGCTTAGATAAACCGCCCATAAATCTACATCTCACACATGTCCGAGTGTAGAATTTTACATTTTTCACATTTATGTTTCATCTTTTCTGTTTTCTTCCTTTTCTGTTATGTCTCAGTTTTATTGTGAGAAGGATGAAGGAGAAATCGCTGTGTTATTAACACACTTAATAACAGTTTTCCAGTTTTCATATTAAACAGATAATTCTTCCCATAGTCTTATAATCACTTATGTAATGTTGAATTAATTCTCAAATTAACACCAAATCTCAGAATTCATGCTGCGTTCATTTCAATATCATTTATAGATTTCTAATAAAAATCAGTCCGTTTACTGTGAGCAGTGAAGCTGTAAATGTCTTACCTGAGGCTCAGAGTGCAGTGTGGGCAGCGTCTAAAGGTGTGTCTGTGTGTGTGTCTGTGTGTGTGTCAGTGTGTGTGTGTGTCAGTGTGTGTGCTTGTGTGTGTGCGTGTTGTCTTGATTCAACTACAGTCCATCTTTCTTGGCCCCTCCTGTCTCAGCTCACGTGTTTCAAACGTTCACATGTAGCTTTTGACAGATTCTGTTACATTTAGGAGGAATATGTGATTTCTGGGAACGTGGACAAGTTCCTCTACTTCTCACCTACACACTTACACGGACTTACACACACACACACACACACACACACACACACAGACAAAGACGATTAGGAATGGAACCAACGTCCCTTGCCGTTGTCATTGTTGTCGGTATACGTGTAGAAAAGGGTTCGACTTAAGAGTTTCCTCAATAAAATAATACAATAAGTTGATTTTTGTGTGATATTTCAGCAGAACTGAGACGACTGAGATTATTTTCTGAAAAGAAAAAGAAAAGAATACACTTATGAATTCACATCGTCACTCTCAGGAGTGTTGTAGTGTTGTAAGTTCAAATCCCGTGATTTTTAGTGACCTTGTGCATTGTTGTGTGTTCTAAACGTAAAGCTGTTGGACTTGTGTGTTTGTGTGTAAGGTTGTCGGTTCAAACCCCAGGACTGTTTTGCATTTGTATGTGTGTTTGTGCTCTTTATGTTTGAGGCCAGGAGAAGCTCAGTGGTTAGTTAGCATGTAAGACTCCTGATCGAAAGGTTCTAGGTTCGAACCCCAGCACCACTATGTTGCCAGTGTGAGCAAGGTGTGTAAGTTGCTCTGGAAAACAGTGTCTGCCAAATGCCATAAATGTAACGTAAAAACTCGAATCTCTGGACCGTTAGACTCTTTAGGGTCGTCGCTGAGTTTGTTTTACTCACACAGGTTTGTGTTTAAGTCTCTGTATTCTGCCCTTTAAGTAACGTTATGATGTTAATTCAAGGATGTGAGTGCAGATTATTCAGGAATGCTGGATTTTAGCTCATTGCTCAGCTGTTTCCACTGCAGTGAGTGAACCTGCTTAGGTTTGACGGAAAATCTATTTTAAAACAAAAAATAACTCAGCAGTGAATAAAATACTTGTGCAGATTAAATATAATTATCAGGGCGACTCTATGAAATCTAAACTTGCCCATGATGGTAATAAGGGCTCATCAGTGAACGTCAGTATAACACATTAATCCGCCATGTCGTTCGATCTCATGGTTTAGGGAAATGCGGTCGAACTCACAGATCTTCTATGAGCGTGTTGTAATTCGGATGTAAAGACTTTTTGACGTTTCTTTTAAGTTAGAATGACTCTGATAAAATGACGTTGAGATAACGTTGAAAAAACAACCTCAAAAAAACTAAATTGTAACATCTGTTTGTCACATTTGTCACAACATTCGATGGCATCCATTGGTTTCCTTAAGTTTCTGACAGGGTTTAGAATCCGGATCGAACCCAACAGCTTCCCCCGCACACACTGTGTGTATGTGTGTATCTCATCTCATGCATCTCTTAAGCTTGTCTCTGTTTCATTTACTTTCAGAAATAGTGAAAGTGTTTCATCATCTGATTAACTTCCAGAGAGTTAAGGATGAGACGGGGGAACGATTGTTTATAGCTTCTATAGCGTACGTGACAACGAGAATGAATCAAGTCACTTGTCTTTAAAGCAAATTTAAGGCATTGTCTCTTTACAGCAGTGTGTGTGTGTGTTACATGACGTAAAACTGATAAGCAGTATTTGTCTAATTATCTCCGGTAATCAGATATCAGATTAGATGTCCACACTGAGTGAACGGGATTCTGCTGATGTGACAAACTGACAGTCACCAGGCAGCCGAGTTCACTTCATTAAACATTAATTATTAATCTGTTTGGTTCGCAGTAAGGAGACTGAATCACGAGATTATTATCACAACTAAAGAAAATGGCTTTAAAAATTCACTCCTTTATTGGCTGCTGTAAATGAGCAACAAGCCTAAAATCCTACAAGCACCATAATGTTAATGACTTTATAGTCTTAATAAGCGAGCGAACGCCCAGCGAACATCGTCCTGCAACCCATCACGTCGGGTCTTTAATACTTTCTCGCATCAGCGCTGCTTTAATACGAGCAGGAAGCAGCGCCGCAGCACAATGCTATCAGCTGAACTATTTCCTGTTTCCCCTCTATTTCCTGGTACAGTAAGTACAGAGTGAGACACTCCAGTGATGGATGGTGAGACGGAGCAGAGTTGCTCTTCACTTCCTTAAGCTAATTTTTAAAGCTGAACCTGCTGACACTGGAGGCTCCTTCCATACATTAAACGACTGCTTCATATCAAATATTCTGGAGCAACGATAACGAATCAGGGACGAGTGCATTAATACAAACCCTAATCAATAGACTCTGACCAATCAGAATGGACACTTAATCATCCCTGTGTTGCTGTCTGTGTGAGATGGCAGGAAGTGGGATTATTCGCTGAACAAGGTAAAGCCGCTGCTTCTTTAAAAAATGCTGACGACAGATTAAAGGTCGAACTGCTAGTCATACTCAGCCCCTTTTAATGAAAGTTCATGACCCCGCTGCTCATCAGACCGATGAACCCGTAAGCCGTTGATTATTACATTGCAAGCTTGTTTTTTGTTCATGTTTCAGGACAGATATTGGTTTGGGAATATTTGCAGTGATTCATTGGGGTTAATGGTGGAACTGTATGATGAAATCTGCTTTATCCAAAGCAATGAAATGTCGATTTTGTGGGAATTATCGAATAAGAATAAATGAAATAAAACACTGAAAAACATGTTCTTGTCTTGGATTGTACAGTATGTTCAGGAATTAGACAGATAGATGGATTCCAGCATGATGATGTCATAAGGGGATCTGCAGTTGACCAATCAGCAGATTTGCGGAGCAGGTGCACATATAGACCACGCCCACCCCTCCGCCAGGGTCATTCAGCTCCCCTTATCTTCTCCCTTCTTCCCTTTTTATTATCTCTTCTCACTTCCTTTCTCTTCCTAACTCATTTCACCCTTTGTCCTTTCCTCCCTATTTTCTATCCCTCTATGCTTTTCTCCTCGTTCTCCTTCTATCCTCTATTATTCTGTCTGCCTTTCACTTTTCTTTTATATTTCTTTATTCCCATTTTTCCATCCTTCCAGAATGCCCAGCTCTTCATTAGCAATTTTACTATTCAAGCAGATTATTTGATCTGAGGCTTTATACAACCTATACATTATGATCAGCCATAGCATTAACACATAAACACTGATTTTCAGTTATACTGCAGTAAACTGGGCACCCGCGTCTCGCCCATGTCTGCGGGGACCAAAGTCCAGCCCGTCCGGTTCGACCCCAGAAAAAAGCCAACGCAGCACAAATCACTGATAAAAGTCAATGCTGGACACAAAAGAAAGACACCAGAACACCCAGTGTATCACAGATTCCCCTGCACACGGGGGCCCACCAGGCAAAGAGCCCAAGGCCCCCGACCCGGCCTCCAGACTCCCAGATCCCAATCCGATCCAGCGCCCATGTGACACCCCGGACAAACAAGCCTGATCCAGCACCCAAGGGATCTGCTGCTAAAGTCCCGGTGCCAGACACTATAGCGGGCACAAGAGGCCCTGTGGAGCCACTCTGATGGCACAAGGGGAACCCAAAGCCAAGGTGGTTTTATTGTTATGGCTGATTAGTGTAAAAACATTATACTGTACATTAAGATGCACATTTTAACGCGCTGAGCAGGTGATTTGCTGATCATGGAGCCATTACTTCATCTAGACCCTAACATTCTTCAGTGTGAGAGCATTTCATTATTTTAATAGCAGTAAACCCTTCAGTGATACACACACACACACACACACACACACACACATCTCAGATCCCTCAGAGGAAATGATGAGGCTGGTCTGTAAATAGCTTGTGTGGAATGTGTTTACTCTCTTTAGTTATTAAGAGTTAGAAATGACTAAGCAGATGATTAATAACCACACACACACACACACACACACACACATTCCTTGTGCTAGGCTGTTTAAGCAGCTCTGCTGTGATGCCTGTTGTTTCGGACTAATAGATTATTTATTAAAGGACTGTAAGAAGCTGTAAAATGGATAGAGCTGATAAGCAGCGAGGAGTTAAAGGGCAGCTGAAAATAGCAAACCAGACAAAAAGCTTGTATGTAATAAATGAAGCTGTGATCACTCTGAAGTTGAATGTTTTCCAATAACAGGACATCCCTGAGTGTTTTATTCCTCTTACTCCACACCAGCACTGAATGAGATGTTACTATAGAAACCAAGGCATTAAATAAACCGACCAGAGCTGCAAGTTACAGAAAACAAGTAGACGTTCAATAGCAATGTGGTTTTATTAACTTCATCTACAAAACATTTGCAAATTCTTCTGCTGAAGTTCTGGCTCTGCAGCAGCAGTTATGTAAAGAGAATCAACAGGATGGAATAATTCAAATTTTCTTTAAAAAAAAAAAAAAAGCCCAGAAACACACCAGACTGATGAAGCTGAAGTTTTATTGCACATTCTCTTGTCCTTTGCTCTTCATGCAAGACAGAACCAGTTTATTAATGTGCTAACTAGCGGAGTAAAATTTATCTGTTAGTGTTATCCAGATATAATGGATAGTGGCAGCAGGGTGACTTATTGCTTAGCACAGTCTCCGTGCACTGGAGGGTCCGGTTTGCATGTTCTCCCCGTGCTTGATGGGTTTCTTCCAGGCACTCCAGTTTCTTATACAGTCCAAAGACATGCAAATTAGGCTAACTGGTGTTCAGGTCAAGGGTCAGGTTAAGGCATTGGACAATGTTTCGGAAGATCCCAGGTTCAAACCTTACTAGCAACAACTTTCCACTGTTGGGCCCTTGAGCAAGAGCCCTAACGCTTAGATGTTTGTTTACCTTGAGCGAGTAGCTTATTAGTAGCTTATTATAAAGTAGATTATTAAATCTGCCACATAACTGTTCATAACATCGAAGTACTGCAAAAGTTTCATTAAATTCTGTCCAGACAGTTTTGCATGATGGCGTGACAATTTTTTTTTTTTTTTTCTGGACAGCCATACAAACAAACATACAGACAGAATCTTTTTGAGACTGGTTTCTGATCTTTCAATGTATGAAACATGAAGATGTTATTGAAATATACCGATATACAGACAAAACCTTTCTTTTATTTTTATTTAGATTAAACAAATGCAAAAATGTCCAAATGTCGCCTCCTAGTGGTCATGTGTGGATGTTGCGAAATATTTCATTGGAAAGTGTTCAGGTAAATTTGGCAGAATATCGTCTTGAAAACATGATATTAGTTTAATCTGTGACAATACTGTAGTAATTATACATGAATGTTTCATATTTTATCAGCTTAATTAGATTTTTACACATTTTATTGTTTTGTACATATTAATTTTTAAGAGAAAAAACGATTATTATAATTTTTTTTAATAATAGAATTTCAATATTAAATACATAAGATTTTTCCCTAAAACTGGTTTCTGGTCCCTTAATGTATTAAACGTAAGGATATATATACTTGAAAGAGTGAGTTCTCACTAATGTACAGACAAAACTTTTGTTTTATTTATATACGTAGATTAAACAAATGCAAAAATGTCTAAATGTCGCCTCCTTGTGGTCAGTTGAGGATTTAGCCGAACATCGTTGTGAAAACCTGATATTATTTTATTCTGTCACAATATCGCAATAGTTACACATCCATGTTTAATAGTCTTTTTGTTGTATTTTTAAACAATTATTATTATTATTTTTACATATTTGGTTTTTTAAAAGATGAGGTTTTTGTTTTTTTATAATAAAATATCCGCCCTTAAGTTACTTACTTACTTTAACAATATAGATATAAGATATTATATTACTGAACTTAAAGTTCTATTTTATGATTTTCAGACTAAAAGAGATTTAAATCGCGTTCTATTTTATCAGATTAGTACAATAAACAGGGACAAATACAAATATCCGTCATAATCCAGAAGTCTTCTGCCCCCTAAGCCCTACATCATTAGGGCTGGGCGCTGTTTGTGACGCGGCCCGGCGCGAGCCGCTAAATTGGCGCGAATGGCGCGCGTGCCCACACCCGGTCCAACATGGCGGCCTGTGCGGTTCAGCTGGTGAGGAGGAGGAGGGGGAGGGGGGTTTGGGTTTGGGTGTGAAGAGAGGGGGGTCAAATAAAAATCCTCCAGTCCGATCGTTTAGAGGAACAAACAGATGATTTTAACAAACGTTACACTTGCGTTTTTGAGTGCGTTGTGTCCCGGCAGACCAGGAAAAAGAGCATCTAAAGAGTTTTATTAGATTAATAGATTTAATTGGGCATTAATTAATTACTTATTTGTTTGCTTGTTTGTTTGTTGACAGATTGACAAACGGCCCAGGAAGTTAATTGAGAAAAAAGAGACCCATGTGGTAATTGTGAGGAAAGAGCTGCATGCAAAGCATCCATTACAAAACCGGTTTGTTAAAACACAACGAAATGTTTTACCTTTCAATCATTTCCTAACTCTTTTTTTTTTAGTTTTCTTTAGATTTCCACCTGCTTTTATCTGTTTGTCATCTGGTCTGTTTTGAGGTCCTGAATTCTTTTGTCTTATTCTTTTGATTTCTCCCTCAGCTGGGCCTTATGGTTCTATAAGAATGATAAGAGTAAAATGTGGCAGGACAATCTGAGACTCATCACCAAGTTTGATACCGTTGAGGATTTTTGGGGGTGAGTTGAAGTCGAGCTTCAGGTGTAAAAATCATCACCAATCTGCATTTTCTTCTTTTTTGTTTTTTAACGGCTCATAAGAAGCAATTACACACTTTTATTGCACAATATTTTTTGTTTGTTTTAATATTTTCTGCTACTCCACAAGACTTTCTCATGTCATCTCATGGACTCCAGGTGCATTACATCATCTCTCACAGAGTATTGCATTGTGTCATTTTTACACATTGGCATGTGCAACTTATTGTCTTTGCATAGTTCTTAGTGTTAATTTCTGTTGTACGTAACACCCTGGTCCAGGAGGAACAATTTCGTTTCACTGTGTACTGAACTGTATGGTTTAAATGACAAACTCTCACTTGACTTGGTTGGAATCCAGTAGGTTACATCACCGCCAACTCCAGGTCTCATTCTCCCGCGTCTCCCTGACCTCTTTACATTTCAGCATTTGGCAGAGTGACTTGCTGTACTTTTTTTTTTTTTTTTTTTTTTTTTTTAAATCTCATTTTACATCTGAGCAGTTGAGGGTTGAAAAGAAGAACCAGGGGGTTTAGGGTTGAGTTGAAGAACCCGGCTGAAAGCATTTGAAGTTGGCATTTAAGGAATGAGCGCTTAACACAGTGAGCCCTTAATGATCAACTGGCTGAGGATGAGTGTAAGGACGTCACACACATTGCAGACAAGCAGACCCTCTGCAACAAGCACAGCAACTTGACTTTTTACAAAATTCTCATTGTCTCCATTTCGTCCATTCTCACCCGGCTCTCATGTCCATAACACGTGACCATGTGGGCCTGTACTGGGTTGGGTTGCAACTGACATAATGTTTGAAATCCAGTTGGAGCGGGTAGACCTTCCAGACTGGGACACATCTTTAGGAATGCAATTTGATTTTCATCCCAAACTACTTCTGGATGTCGTTCAAATCAGATGCAATGTGTTTTTACCTGTTCAGACTACATGAACGCAATCTGATTCCAAACTGGTTCTAGTCTGGATATGCCAAAAATCAGATATGGACTGGCAGTCCAAACACTAACACACTTGAACACAATAATGATGTCCGTGTCTTCTAGTATAGTCCTTAAAACTTGCTCATTAACCCCTTTCTCACCAAAGTGAACCAGGTGCTACTTCATGTCTAGTGCTAGTGCCAGTTCACTGCCTGTTCAATAGTGAACTTCTCAAGAACTGTCTTTGTTTTTGCATGGGCTAGAGAGTCGCATCATTACAACACTGTATACGTCTGTACTTTCCCATTAATACTAAAGGCAAGTACAACAATGGTGAACTTCAACACGGCTTTGCGAGCAGTTATTCTGGCTTTTCTTTAATTAAGGATTGAGCCATAATTACTGTAAAGCATTGAGCTGTCTGTTGTGGCTGGTGTTTAAAAAAAAAATAATAATAATAATAATTTAAAGATGGCAGTTACAAACCTTTATTTGGTCTTGCTAATTCTGCCACCAGCGGTTCTTTTGTTCTAGCCCAGCAACGTCTTGGTGTCACCATGGAACCAATTTGTCTGTCTGATGGAAACAAAAATGGTTCAAAATTGTGCACTGGCTCTGAACTAGTTCAGGAACCACCTGGGTGGAAAAGGGGTGTTTGATACTGATGGAACGTCCTTACTGTTTTTGCTGCGTATATTTTAGTCATATTTGTAGTCGATTTATCGCTTTAAATGATGAACCATGAGTTTATATGAAGGATATTTCTGGTAAACGTGTTTTATAGATGTCTTTCATTTGTTCAGAGCTTGTATAGTCTTTAGCCAAGTGCACCTTTTTATAACCAAGCTCTGTCAAGCCAATCCTCTCAGTGGCCTCTGCAGTTGATTCAGCCCTTGATTTTGTTTTCACGGTGGAATTTAAGAAACAGCCTGAGGTTCGTTGTTTGTTTGCCCAACTGCTCAGCACCATTTTTGATCTCGCAGCTAGTGATGGATCTTTTCGATCTTGGATTGTGTAATTTTATGCAGTCACATTTGGCTCGGGGATAATACACACATGAATAATGCTAACACCGCGGAGACCTCACATCAGGAGGCATGTATGTCTGAACAGGTTAAACTGATCAATTCCTGGGAATCTGTTCAAAACGTCTTGCTAACGAGTCAGTCGTAGCGAATCCTGGCTCTGAGACAGCTCCTTCTCAGTTCATATCACGTTGTTGGCTGGCGTAAATGTAGTTTTCCTACATCAGATCTTTCATCACGTGTCGATCGCACGTTTGCTCAACTTACACATTCAACAAGAGCGAGTCCCCTCATGCGGAGGTGGTTTAGCACCATAAGGCAGGAGTGAATTAGCACATTAACACCAGCAGTCTGGCACCGGCTCGGCTGTTTGGAGCACTTGTTCCTGGCATTAAACGCAGTGTCAGGTTTCAGTTTACACTCTGTGGAGGAGGTAAAGAGAAAACCTTAAGGTTTTTAATTCGCAGTGTGAAGTGGGTGCCGAGTTCTCAGATCTTTTTTTTTTTTTCCCCTTTTCCTTCTGTCTTTCTTTCCTGCAGGTTGTACCATAACATTCAGAAGGCTAGCAAACTCTCATCCGGATGCGACTATTCAGTGTTCAAGGTGAATGACTTGTAGCGGGACGGGTCAATCCTTCGGAAAATGCATCTTTTATTCGCTAAGTTTTATATCATTAATTTAATGTCGGTGGTAGCTTTTGTTGGTTTGTAGAATTTAATAATTTTTTACTGAAATGCCTTTAGATGGTTTTAAAGTTTGCTGTACAGTACACTTATAATTTACAGCCTATGACTGTGTTTTTTATGCAGGATGGAATCGCGCCCATGTGGGAGGACAGGAGCAATAAATGCGGAGGCCGTTGGCTCATTACACTGTCCAAACAGCAGAGACATTCAGAGCTCGACCGCTTTTGGCTGGAGACGGTCTGCAACGCACAATAACGCGCCCACACACTTATTTTACAAATCTACTGTATCTAAATATTAATTAATAGCTGCGATTTTATTCTTCTGCAGATGCAAACCAGCATAAGCAGCGTTGCACAAACTCTAGAAAATCACACGCGAGAGACATCATAAATTTAACAAACTTTATGATCCATCTCTGACTTGTCTTTACAGGAAAAAATATTTAATCCACTTTGAGAGAGCACACTTTTTTTTTTTTTTTATGTTTATATTTAAGCCAAGTATTGATATACGTTACATGCACATGTAAGAGGGTGAGTCAAGAATTATCTGCGCTCTGTCAGTAGATTTGTATTTTTATTATTATTTTTTTAAATAGAAAATTTTAGAGGTCTTCTCGCTTTTTAATACACTTTGTCCATCTGTCGACAAGCTTTCGTGTTGCCTCATTAAAAAATGTTTTAGTCTGCGAGCCACGAATGCACTGCTGTCTTCACTTCTTCGTCAGGAGTGAATCTTTGTCCTCGTAGTTCTGCTTTCGGGCGAACAAACAGGTGAAAGTCTGATGGAGTGAGATCATTACTATAGTAAGGACTATATTTAACACCTCAGAGTGTCAGTGGCCACGTGGGCAGGTTGAACATAGAGCGCCGCTATCCGAGGGTGTCGTGATCTCGCGTGACGATGCACGTCCGCACACTTATGACGCCCTCGGGTAGTGGTCCTTTTTGTGTTTAATCTGAAGTTTAGGCTTCAGCTCTTCAATAAGCGTCTCACTGTAACAAGCACTGTTGATTGTAGAACCTTTTTTTTCCTGAATGTTCCAATACTTCTGGCCCTCGAGAATTCCAGAAGACTGTAAGCGTTGATGAATTTTCCAGCTGATGGTCGACTTTTGAACAGCCTCAGACCACAAAACAACAACCCACTAATCGCTGCACGCTTCTCTTTTGTGCAAATCACACGAGTGGGGCGTCCATTTTTGCTCGCACCGCAGAGCACTGATGTAACACGTTCACACCTACAGTGACTGGGGAGACGGGAGAACAGAAAGTGGACAACAAAAGTTTTAATATAACAGGAATGCAGATAATTAGACATGATGATGTACATGTTTGTGTGAGACAGATTTGTGTGTGAGACTATCTAGGTTAGTTGCTTCCAAATCATCTACTCTTTCTTGGATTTTCAAAAACAACTGAAAATCTCTAAAATAAACAGACTGTAAAACAAGACAGTTGTACGCAAGATTTGACCTTCAGTTTTCTCTCTCCGCTGCTGACATTTGAGTTTAAACTGTTCCCCCTGCAGTTGTTGTGTCTGATCGGCGAGGGTTTCGGCCCATACAGTCGAGACGTCTGCGGTGCCGTCATTAACGTTCGTGCCAAAGGAGACAAGATCGCCATCTGGACGACAAACACCGAGAACGCTGAAGCAGTAACGTGCATCGGGTGAGCTGGTGTCAGACTCGGTGACGTCTTATTCATTGTATGCTGCATGTTTTTAAAAAATTAAATAAATAAAATTTTAAAGTTAAACATTATATACACTATTACACTTCATACTACTTTTCCTCGATTTATGAGGTTAGGGTTCCAGCCAGATGTGTGCAGTTCATTGTTTATTCTGCTGTAAATAATGATCACAGAAAACAGATTAGCGCTTAGCAACCCTAACGAAGCTAATTACCCATCAGAGCGGAGAGTGTAGGATACTTTATGCACTCCAGCGCTGCTTGGATATGTGCTATAGCCTTGGAGTTTGTCATGTGACACTAAAGCTGCATTGTGTAGCATTAAAAGCCTCTTGTGTAGCTACTAATGGAAAGCCTTTCAGTCACGGGGCTTACATGTAGAGTACTGCATTCAGAAAGTTCATCACAGAAATAAGAGGAATTATGAAAAGGGGGGTGGTGGTGGGGGGTTGAGGTATGCAGTAAGGTACCATGTAATTCAGTTTGGAGAGACAACAAAATGTGAAATCAGTAATACAGGTAATGTGCTGTAAAATGAGCGGTGGGGTGTGTTAGGAAAGAGACTTTCAAAGTAAAATGTGTTGCATCAAAGTGATCTGCCCCCCCTCCCCCCCCCACCCCATGTACTATTACTATGATGTAATAGTACATTATTTCCCTAGTCCATAGCTGTTTATGTAAGGAGTCTCCAGTTTCAGTAATTTGCAATCGGGGGTAACATTTAATTACATTTTCTGACATGAGCGTAGCGGTTCTTACAATGACGACACCTTTTTGTGATCTAATCTTTTTCTGAGTAGAGATACTAGTACTAGAGATAAAGTACCAAGCTGTAGGGGAATGTTGGCTTTTCCTGTCTTTTTACTTCATTAATTTATTTATTCCTCAATTTTTTTTATCTTTTTTTTTTTTTTTGTAGCCGGAAGTATAAAGAGAGTCTGGGTCTCCCGGCGAAGCTTGTGATTGGATATCAGGCCCACGCCGACACGGCCACTAAGAGCAACTCCATCACCAAGAACAAGTTTGTCGTCTGAACTGAAGCATCACTCCAGCTTGTCCTCACATGAATTCGCTTTGCTTTTTTGCCTTTTTTTCGGGGGGGTATTTGATTTATGAAGTTTGTATTTAAGTTATTTGTCTGTGTGAGGGGATTTTTATTTATTGGTGCTTGCCTTATGTCTTGTCATTTCAGTTTTCCCCTTCCCATAATAAAATTTGTCCATGTTTGGTCTTGATGCAATTATGGTCATCCTTTCACAATGACCGAGATGAACAGGCTTCTTAAATATGCTAGAAACTCAAATATATATAATTTGTTGTTGAGCTCTCGTTGTTTAGCGCTTGTCCTGTATGGGGTCTGGCAGGGTACAAGCATATATATATGCACACACGATGGGCAAATAGGAAACACCAATTAGCCTAGTGTGCATGTCTTGGACTGTGTGAGGGAACCAGGCAAGCATCGAGAGAACATTCAAACTCCATGTACCCAGACCCGAATGCAGAACCTTCAACCCTGAAGGTGTTGAGCCCACTGTGCTATCCACCACACCACCTTTACATATCATCCATATTCAAAGAATCATTCTTTCAACATGTCTTCCTGCAAGAGACGGGGGACAGTGCAGTATAGTAGGTCTGTGAACAGTGAAGTTGTTTGATGTACGCATGCACGCCAAGCTGTGTTTAAAAGCTCGGAAGCTGAGCTGCACTCGTCCTCTGATAAGGAGGTGTGTAAGAAACACAGTGGGGTGAAACAGGAGCGAGCAGCGGAAATAACCCGACCACCTCGGGTTAATGTTTCATTAACGCTGGAGCGGAGAGCGCCGCACTCACCAGGCCTGCTCACAATTAATTCACCAACACAAAAGAAATTTCTGTTTCAGCTGAGAAGAGCAACGAGGAAAACAGGCAACTGGCACAAGTGGGTTTTATTTATTTTTTTGTTTGTTTGAATTGCACTTTTTTTTCTTTTCTTTTTTATTGATGGATGGATGCTGGATTTGGTAAGTACATTTATTTTTTTTTTAGGCACAATTGCCAGTTTATTGGTTCCAGTTTAAATTGCAGTTTATTTTTATCTACAGTTTTTAACATTTCTTTTTTAATTGCTTGAGTGACTGCCACTACTAACACTTATTCCTGTACTCGGAGAGCATTTGGTTAAAAGTGCTAAACTATTGTAAAGGGGTTTTTTTTCAGAATATGGTTTAATACAAATATTTATAATGAATCACATGAAATTTTAAACATGTTTCTGTTACAACGTAAAGCATTGTCACTTTTTTTAAAAGCATTTAAAATTTTGGATTAGTTGCTGGTTTTTCTATCTAAGTTAAGAAATTAAATGTGAGCCAAATATAATTACAATTTATTTGTTTTTTATAATTATTATAAAATACAATAATACAATTTAAAATGTGATGTTGATGTTCTGCATTTTAAAACACTGTAGATGTCTTCATTTGTATTCAGATTTAGGACGAGTCCACACACCTCACTCTGGGTTTATTTAATTGGTAAATTAGTTTGTGTAGTATTGATTGCAGTACTGATCGGAAGTGAAGGAATAATTCATTTACTGTCATTGTGAAATATTTACAACAAATTTCAAGTGCACTCCCTAAAATGGCGGTCGAACGTCAAATTTTTCACATATTCACACACACAGACAGCTGTCAGCTGTCAGTATAACCAGAATTTTTAAAAAATAGTATTAAAAAAAATTATATAATTTAAAATTCCTGTGTATTAACTGTCCACTGTGTTCAGAGGCAGGTTAACTTTTCCCTGTGGTGTATAATCAGCTCTCCATCTTTTTCCAGGGAACTGACCGGGGCTTTGCAGTGGAATCGCTCGACCCTGCTGCTGCATATTTCCAGGGTTAATTAGCCTGATGGTGAACCGTTATTGCACCGCAGTTAAAGAGAAAAGAAGGTTGCTTTGACCGAAGCCGTACCTGCAGTCCGGAGGTCAGTGATGTGAAACCAATCATTTTCTACCGCAGATTTTCTTGTGTTCAACTCGGTCAGCTTTCTGTATGGGTTTTGTTAAGAAAAAATTATAAAGTCATTATATGTTTGTATGCTGAATTTGACAGCTCATCCTTTAGTGTTACACAGAAATAATTTAGAGCTTATTTGCAATTGTACAAGTTTCATTCATATACAAATCACAAAAATACTAACTCCTCATTTTAATAGATTAGCTCAATATCTCTGAAAACATGTTTTACCTAAACAGGGCAAATAGTTATTACTTGTTTTTTAATCTCTTACAACTTTGATTGCATTAATTTAAATAGTTTCAAAGATGTAAAAAAAAGTACAGTATGTTGTCCCTCAAGGCTCCGTTTTGGGCCCAGTGTTGTTCTTGCTTTATATAGAGTTTTTTGCTTATTTGCTTATACTTAGAAATGCAAGAACACTATTTTAGTCATATTTGTCCTTGTACTTTTCACTGCTGGATCTGACAAAAGTGATTATGAGTGTTTATCAATCACGGGTGTTTGTTGCTGTGGTGTCCTGTTACATTTACATTGCAGCATTTGACAGATGCCCTTATCCAGAGCGACTTACATTTTTTTTTCATTATACATCTGTGCAGTTGAGGGTTAAGGGGGCCTTGCTCAAGGGCCTAATAGTAACTTGGTGATTGTAGGGTTTGAACTTGGAACCTTCTGAACCGTAGTCCAATGCCTTAACTACTGACACAGTATGGCAGTCTCAGTGTGCTCAGTGCTCACTGAACTGAGGTGCTCTATCTCTCTTACACACATTAAACACTTTCTCTTATTTCACAGCTCATGTGCGTAATTCACAGCACCTTGAACTTATTTTATTTCCGCACTAGCTAACACTGCTTTGCATTGTTAAGATGTTTTATATTGTTGCGTGTATTGCAGAAACAAGTTTCATTGTTGCTGTGACTGTTTATTATCATGACAGATACCTGGATTGACAGTACAGTCAATATTAATACATCTCTACTGAAGATCCTCAGCATTTCGGCAAAATTCAGCATCATATTGACTTAAATTATAGCTTGAATGATGAAGCGTTATAAATCCCTAATTCAGAGGTGTCAAAGCTTCTCCAGAAAGGGCTAGTGTGTGTGTGTGTGTGTGTGCATTCGTGCAGGTTTTCATTCCAACAAAACAGTAGCCACACCTTCCTGTCTATTGAAAGCCAAGAACAACTCATTAAACAGGTAGAATCAGTTGTGGATTCTTCTTTGTTGGAATGAAAACCTGCACACATACACACACAAACACACACACACTGGCTATTTCTGGAGAAGATTTGAAACCTGTGACCTACTGTAATTAACATGGTTCCTGGATCTTTTATTTTATTTATAGTTCTTTAATTTACAGTAATTGTTTATGTTTAAATCATTCAAGTGTGTGCCCTTTTTATTGATCAGTTTATAAGTGGAAATGACAATCATGGGTTTTATCATCGGGCAAGATTTTGGGGAAAAAATGGAAATAAAAGTTTATATTATCAAGGAATAGAGTTTAGCCTCTTTAAACTGAGGTTTCTAAGCACAAGTGTGTGTTAGAATTAGAGCGGTGTGATTCAACTGATCTTTCATTGATTGATTTGGTCAATTCTACGCTGATGACATCCAATTGTACGTATGTTCCTTTAAAACCAGATTCACTTCAGATGCGCTCCAGTCCTTGTCCAGCTGTTATAGCTAGTACTTTTCTAGTCTTCATTTTCTAAAAGTCTTAAAAAGTATGAATGCATATTTTTAGCAGCCCAATTTTAACCATAGGGGTCGTTTACTCTCTCAACTGACTTCTAGTACAGTATATAATTCAATACAAAATCTTATTGTTTGTTTTGAATTTCTGTCTGGAATGGCCCCAACCTCTTTAAACAAACTTATCCATCTGCGCACACATGGTCTAGAGGAGCCTAGAACAAGATATGAATCACGGGGTGACCGTGCTTTATCAATGGCAGCTCCTAATCTCCTAGCTCCTAATTTTTTCCTGTTTTAGTATTTATTATTTACTTTTACGATATTTCTATAATTTATTACTTCAAATTCAATTTGCACATTGCATTTTGCACTTTGTTCAGCACCTAGGTTCTACCTGGTAATTGTTAGGTGCTATATAAATAAAAGTTTGAATTAATTCAATAAATTGTCAGTTTTCAGTTCAGAACTGATTCACACTTTGGTTGTCACCATCTTGGCAGGAGATGACTCCACCTAATCCCCGGTTAATGGGCAAACCGTCCAATGCTACCGAGCCTGGCTGCTGTCTGGAACACAACTCTTACAACTCTTACATTTCTTTTTGTAAGTTAAACTAGAAAGATTTAACAGCCAGCTGATTAGTGATGCGTAGTGGTTTTACACCTGCAATACAGCTTGAATATGGAAATGATGTCGCAAAACTTTAGGAAACTGCACAATTCTGAGCCCTATATATGTTTATTAAAATAACAGCAAAACAAATGATGACTCAAATGACCTGAGCTTTGAGGGCTACACCCTTACTGTTGTCAAACCCCTGCATCTTTTAACTTCATGGAACATTTTGTCTTTAAATCATCCCACAGACCACAAACTGCTTCAGGGCTGAAGATGAGCCTGACGAAGGACAGGACGAAGAGACTGATCGCTCCTCAGATTGATCCCTGGTGAAAGACTTTCAAGGGTTCAGACTGTTTCTCTTAATCGTTTCAGCCAAACAATTGTGATTAGTTTTATTTGCTGTACCATTATATGTTTTAAACATAAGTTTCATAAAATTAGTATTTTCTGTTTTAATGAACCAGGATTCTATGTTCTACCCCGATTTACTGAAATCATACTCGCTTGGTTCCCTGAGTGTCCCGGGATTGAAACTCACAACCTTCTTGTCACTCAATCAGCTGGTGATCTACCGCTGTTTATGGCCATAAAACCTTCACAACACTGAGAATATGAGGTTTTATTTCGATTTCTATGTGCACTGTTTGGTGCTGTTGGCTTTGAACTGTGGAGTTCTTTCATACGGCCCTCGTCAGAGAGCTCAGAAGACGGGGGACATACTGCTGGGGGGTTTGTTCCCAATACACTTCGGAGTCGCTTCCAACGACCAGGACTTGGCTGCTAAACCGGAATCTACAGAGTGTGTGAGGTACGTTGGGGGGAAAAAAAGAGAATGAACTGTACAGGACAGTGCTGTGGTCCAAACACAGATAAACAGGTGTTCTCAGACTTTGCATGGGCAAAAGTGAGCTTTAAAAATTTAAACAGAATTTTTTTTTTTTTTACATTTTTAATCAAACGTTATAAATAAAAAATACAGGTTTCTACTGAGCTCCATTAATGTGTCTTTGTGGTTTTTTTAGGTATAATTTTCGTGGATTTCGATGGCTCCAGGCCATGATTTTTGCCATAGAGGAAATCAACAACAGTTCTACACTTTTGCCCAACATCACTCTGGGGTACCGTATATTTGACACCTGTAATACGGTCTCCAAAGCCCTGGAGGCCTCTCTCAGCTTTGTGGCTCAGAATAAGATCGACTCTCTGAACTTGGATGGGTTCTGTAACTGCACCGGGAACATCCCGTCCACCATCGCCGTTATTGGGGCTTGCGGATCAGCGGTTTCAACAGCAGTGGCCGACCTCGTCAGTCTCTTCTACATCCCGCAGGTGAATAGAGGCTTTTCTGTAAAGAGGTGGATTTTTTTTCCAGGTGTTACATTTTTTAAGTTTTTTGTTTTGTTCCATTAGATCAGCTATGCTTCTTCAAGTCGCCTTCTGAGCAACAAGAACCAGTATAAGTCCTTCATGAGGACAATTCCGACTGATGAGCACCAAGCGATCGCAATGGCGGCCATCATAGATTACTTCCAGTGGAACTGGGTCATCGCAATCGCTTCGGACGATGAATATGGCCGTCCTGGGATAGAGAAATTCGAGAATGAGATGTTTGAAAGGGACATCTGCATCGACCTCAACGTGCTAATCTCTCAGTATCTGGAAGAAGCTGAGATTATTCACATTGCAGACCAAATCCAGAACTCCACTGCTAAAGTTATTGTTGTGTTTGCCAGCGGGCCCGACGTTGAGCCGCTGGTTAAGGAAATGGTAAGACGTAACATCACAGATCGCGTGTGGTTAGCGAGTGAAGCGTGGGCTCTGTCGAGTCTTGTGGCCAAACCCGAGTACCTGGACGTCATGGGTGGGACCATCGGCTTCGCGCTGCAAGCAGGCCAGATCCCTGGATTCAAGGAATTCCTGCAGCATGTACATCCAAAAAAATCCCTGCATAACGAGTTTGTGCGAGAGTTTTGGGAAGAAACATTTAACTGTTACCTGGTGGACAGTGTCAGGAAGGAGGACGGTGAGAACGGCAGTGCGGGGTTTAGGCCGCTTTGCACGGGCGAAGAGGACATCACGAGCGTTGAGACTCCTTACCTGGACTACACTGACCTGAGAATCTCCTATAACGTTTATGTGGCAGTTTACGCCATAGCCGAGGCGCTGCAGGACATCCTCACGTGTACGCCTGGGAGAGGACTCTTCGCTAATGGATCATGTGCTGACATTCGCAAGGTGGAGGCGTGGCAGGTAAATGATCAGGACGTACTGTGCCCTTGTGTATTAACAAGTGCACTTTGTACATCGAAGTGCATTTATGTGATGGCTTTTAAACTAGAAAAAGCGTTTTGACTTTATAATCTATAAATGCAAGCAGTTCGGTATATAAAGCTCAGTAACTTCACTTATATATGATCATATGGTAATGATCATGCTTGTAAACAAAGTCAGATTTAAATGTGATTTATTTTCTGGGCTATATAACATTTTGTTCCAACTTGTACAGTGATGTGTCTTATTGTCCAGAAATTCAAAACATTTTGTATAATAATATTTATTTATCTGATTATTTGGTTACTTATTGAGAATCCCAATTCAATTCAGTTCCATTTCATTTGTGATAATAGTATTATTATCTGTATTATTTGTGATTATTTGCAATATTTACTTAAAACTGAAGTAAAAAGTCTGTTTGCTGATAATAAAAAAAAAAAAAGCCCTGAATAGACCTTTAGCAGTAACAAACTGTGAACTAGTTTTGGTCTCTTTTCAGGTGTTAAAGCAATTGAGACATCTGAAGTTCCAGAACAGCATGGGTGAGAGGGTGCACTTCGACGAGAGCAGTGAACTTTCTGCCAACTACACCATCATGAACTGGCACCGTTCCCCTGTGGACGGTTCGGTGGTGTTCAGGGAGGTCGGGTACTACAGCGTTAGTGGCAAAAAGGGCGCCAAACTCTCCATAGACAAATCAAAAATACTGTGGAATGGCTTTTTAACTGAGGTGAGACATTTTACTGTAGCATATTTTCAACAATCATTTAAGCCAAGTGTCCGCTGTGGTGGATGGAAGTGTTTGATAAACAAGTGTTGTCTTTTGTTATACATTTGTTATAAAGTTAATTATTCAGCCTTATTCCTATTTTGCGTTTGACTACAAAAACAAAAACAAAGACAAAACCCATCCCGTTTTTAGATGATAATTTCTGTAAAAAAAATTTTGGCTTTCCTGTGTTTTGTTCGTGCATCTGTCTGCATTTTTATGGTTGAATGTTTGTGATGTGACGGCTATGAAGTTTTAATTGTAACCAGAAGATAAAGGAACTGATTAGCTTTTTTACAGACTTTGTACAAGGTCCCTGCAAGGTCAAATGTCTGAAATGCAAGCCTTTCATGGATAGTGTTCATTCTGTTTGAAAAAGATTTTAACTGCATTGGAGACATGTACATGGTACAGTACATATTGATAATTAATAATCAATATTAATAATAGGTTGCATGTGTTCATTATCAGCGTGTCCTTTTTTTTCACTGCTGTTACATGACATTCTACTCGAAAGCAAATACAAACCTGTATCCAATGGCCAGCCCAATAGGGTCCAATAGTTTTATCTAATGAATGAAACTAGGCTAATGGTTTTTACCTGGGAAAGTTTAACTATTATGATCAATATATGTCATATGTAATTATTAACATTTTTTATTAATATAATTTTTTTGCAGATCAGCCAATATGAATATACACCTGATATTGTTTCTTTAAAAAAAAAAAAAGCTTTAAAATAATTTTTAAAACAGTATCACTTAAAAATACAGAAACAATATCACTTAACTATGACTTACACAAAACCTAAACTTTCACACAAATAAAAAAAAAATGAATAATAAATCTTAACAAAAATAATATAATCAAGTACCTTGAGAAACTAGGTTAAGGATACAAAAATAAAGGTACCTTGAGAAACACTGACTTATGTGATTCTTAAAGAGCAACACAGACCAGCAGTAGGCGTGTGTGAACAGCTCAGTTGTGTGTTTGCCTCGTGGTCTTTGCTGAATTATGATTTTCATTGTGTGATCATATAAACATGCCCGTGTGAATACTTTCTGTTTACTCTGTCCGTCTGTCAGCAGTTTAGTTCATCCCGGATCTGGTGGCTCATCTAATCCCATCACCACCCTTTTAACAAATTTGCTTTTTTTTTTTTCTGTCCCTAACTCACATCATGCACATCTAGGAGTTTACCTAAATTAAAAGAAAGTGCTATTGTTAACTACTGAATGATAAATTTATTAATATTTCGTACAATTATTGTCTATCTACTGTTGTAATTATTCCTCCATCAAGTTAAAAATGTCCAGCTATTCTTCCTTTTATGTTTACTGATTTAATTAAACGGGTGTATCGACGGGGCATATCGAAAAAATAAGAATATCATGAAAAGTTAAATTTATTTTGTAATCTAATTTAAAAAGTGAAACTCTAGATACATTAGATTTAAAGTAAAATATTTTAAACCTTTATTTTAATTTTGATGATTATAGCGTATAGCTCATGAAAAGCAAAAATTCAGTATCTTAAAATATTAGAATACTAGAAGTGCTCGTGACTCCATTTGCATGGAATTTAATTGCACAATCAGTTGTGTTTTAAAAAATTAAAATTAACAAAATTTTACATGAAAAATTTAGTTCAGTAGTTTTTACATGATGCGTGCACAAACAGACAGACAGACAGACAAAATTGTTTTTTAAAAACATCTTGATCTGTTCTATTACTCATCTTACGTCCCTGCAAATTATTTTCTAGAAAATATCTTTAAAGTACAGGCGCCAACTTTACAGTTTTATTATATGCATAGATTTAATTTAGAATTTGAGTAAATTATATAATACTCTCTCAGTCTAGTTCAGTACACACATGGAGAAGACTGCTGACTTTACCGTTGTCCAGGAGATGATCATCGACTTCCTCCATAAGGAGGATAAGCCACAGAAGGTGCAGTATTAAAGCATATTTCATGGAACGTTGACTGGAAGGGAAAAGTGCAGTTGGAAAAGGTGCACTAGCAACAAACAGGGATGAGCACAGTCTCAGAAGATTGTCAAGTAAAGTTGATTCAAGACCTTGGGAGAGCACAAGGATTGGAATGGGACTGGAGTCAGTGCATCAAGAGCCACCATGCAACTGGTATCCTAGTATAAAGCCACTCCTAAACCAAAGACAACCTCAGGCGCGTCTCACTCGGACTAAGGAGAAAAAGAACTGAAGCATTGCTCAGTGGTCCAAAGTCCTCTTTTCAGATGAAAGTAAATTTAGCTTTTTATTTGGACATCATTTTCCAACGTCTGGAGGAAGAGTGGAGAGGCCCTGAATCCAAGTTGCTTCTACAGTCATCTGCTGGTGTTGGTCCATTGTGTTTTGTCAAATCCAAGATCAAAGCAGACATCTAGCAATAGATTTTTGACCACTTCATGCTTTCATCTGCTGACAACTTTTATGGAGATGTTGATTTCCTTTTCCAGCAGGACTTAGCACCCGTCCACAGTGCCACTAACTGGTTTGCTTGACCGTGATATTACTGTGCTGGACTGGCCGGCTAACTCAACTGACCTAAACCCCACACAGAGTCTCTAGGCTATTGTCAGGAGAAAGATGAAGAATACCCGACTCAACAATACACATGAGTTGAAGGCTGCCATCAAAGCAACCTGGTCTTCAATAACACCTCAGCAGTGCCACAGGCTGATCGCCGCCATGCTACGCCACACTGATGCAGTAATTCATTCCAAAGGAGCCCTGAGTGCAAAAATGAACATAATTTTTCAGGATTTCTTCCTGATTGATCTTAGGAAATATTCTAATATTTTGAGATACTGCGTTTTTTATTTTCATGAGTTGTAAGCCGTAATTAACAAGATAGGGAGAAAAAAAGCTTGTCATATTTTACATACTGTATTTGTGTAATGCATTGTACTTTGTACTAGAATATGTGAGTTTCACTTTTTGAAATTAAATTATAAAAATAAAATACTTTTTCAAGATGCACTGTAAGAAGGTCCTTTTTTTTTTTTTTTTTTACATGTTTTTGAATAGAAAATTTTCATGAGTTTTTTTTAATGAAAATTTATTTAAATATTTCTAATCTTTTATATATACTGTTATTAAAATTATTGATTACCAAAACTTTAAATACTCCCCCTTGCATATCTTTCATGTGATTGGATAATTGCTTGCAGAGCGTGAATAAATTTTTCCTCGTTGTCTTTGCCCAGGTGCCATTTTCGAACTGCAGTGAGGAGTGTGAGCCTGGCACCAGGAAGGGCATCATCGAGGGGAAACCCACCTGCTGCTTCGAGTGTACCGAGTGCTCTGATGGAGAATACAGCGTCTATAAAGGTACATGGTTCATTAACATTGATTAATAATTGTAATAAAACTGAAATCTAAAATTGCTTATAAAATATGTTTTAAAAGTAGTATTTAAGTAATATTTGTCAATGTATTCAATAATGCTTTAATTCGATTTAGCAAGTTTATTAAAAATCCTCATATTAATAGATTTTTTGCATGGAGTTTGCCTGTTCTCTCCGTGCTTGGTGGGTTTCCTCCGGGTACTCCGGTTTCCTCCCACAGTCCAAAGACATGCAGATTGTCAAAATTTGACAGAAAAATTGGGGTTCCCAAATTGTCCGTAGTGTGTGAATGTGTGTGCCCTGCAATGGATTGGCACCCTGAGGGTGTACCCCGCCTCATGCCCTCAAGTCTCCTGGGATAGGCTCCAGGCCCCCCGTGAGCCTGAATACAAGATAAAGCGGTATAGACGATGAGTGAGTGAGTGAGTGAGTGAGAGTGAGTTATGTAAATAAAAACAATACTGTATATAATTCTGTTGCATTTTATTGTTTGTTCTTATGCTCATTTTTTCTCATTTCCTTCCTTCCTATACAGATGCCAGTGTTTGTACCAAATGTCCCAACAATTCTTGGTCCAATGGGAACCACACTTCCTGTTTCTTAAAGGAGATCGAGTATCTGGCATGGTCGGAGCCCTTCGGGATCGCTCTGGCTCTGCTCGCCGTTCTCGGTGTTCTCCTGACCTCCTTTGTAATGGGCGTGTTTGTACGGTTTCGGAACACACCGATAGTCAAGGCTTCAAACAGAGAGCTGTCCTACTTGCTGCTGTTCTCGTTAATCTGCTGTTTCTCCAGTTCGCTCGTGTTCATCGGCGAGCCTCAGGACTGGACGTGTCGCCTGCGTCAGCCCGCATTCGGCATCAGTTTCGTGTTGTGCATCTCCTGCATCTTGGTGAAGACCAACCGGGTGCTTCTGGTATTCGAAGCCAAGATTCCCACCAGCCTCCATCGTAAGTGGTGGGGTCTGAACCTGCAGTTCCTGTTGGTCTTCCTGTTCACCTTTGTACAGGTGATGATCTGCGTGGTGTGGCTGTACAACGCTCCACCGGCGAGTGACAGAAACTATGACATTGACGAGATCATCTTCATAACCTGTAACGAAGGCTCCATGATGGCCCTAGGCTTCTTGATCGGTTACACCTGCCTCCTGGCAGCCGTCTGCTTCTTTTTCGCCTTCAAGTCTCGGAAACTGCCGGAGAACTTCACAGAGGCCAAGTTTATCACCTTTAGCATGCTTATCTTCTTCATCGTTTGGATCTCCTTTGTCCCTGCCTACTTCAGCACCTACGGGAAGTTTGTCTCAGCTGTGGAGGTCATTGCCATCCTGGCGTCCAGTTTCAGCCTCCTTGCATGCATTTTCTTCAATAAGGTCTACATCATCCTGTTCAAGCCTACCCGGAACACCATAGAGGAAGTTCGCTCCTGCACGGCGGCACACGCCTTCAAAGCAGCCGCCAAGGCCACGCTGAGGCAAAGCTCCGCCTTCAGGAAGCGGTCCAACAGTGTGGGCGGGTCCTCCGCCTCTTCGCCGTCCTCGTCAATCTGCCTGAAGACAAATGAGAACGAAGCAGCCACACCCACCGGGCAGAGGCGGAGCCAGAGGCCCAGGGTGAGCTTTGAAAGCGGGACGATGAGTCTGTCGCTCACTTTTGAGGAGGCGAGAAAAAACTAAACTCGTACATATTTACGCTTAGTAGCTGTTTTAATAAGTCTGTCCACACTGCATATCATTTAGTAATTGTACAAAATATTGGCACCCCATCTACCAGATGTTATTTGTGTGATGGTTCATTCCCACATGTTTCGAGATTTTTACGTTTTTGATGCACATATAGCTTTGAAATGCAAAACTGGATTATTTGTTTAAACAATACAAAAAAAGCAAATTATTATATGCGTAAATCTATATGTGTGAAATGGTTTCTATAAATCCTGTACAAATAATTAATTATTATCCATCCAGCGAATATAGTTACTGTGTTACTTATGCATGATCATACAGAGTTGTAATGGTTCAAGAATACAGGATTTATAGAAGGATTTTTTTTCTGGTTTCTTTACCAGAAAAAACATTTTTTGATAGTGTCAGAATTTCAAGTGTAATTAAAAATGTGTTGAAATGTAGTGAAATTATGGATGATATACTGTAAACTCTCCTTCATACTGTAAAACTTCATTTGCAGCTGAGTGATGACATTTTACGCACCCCAGGAATTCTCCTATCTAAATATGTCGATATGACTTTTGGGTGTGTGCCTTTACTTTTGTGTTAAATGGTGTATTGGAGATAAACCTGGAAGATAAATATTGATAAACATGACATTTCTGGTGTTGTGACTGTTGTATCTTGTTTAACTTTGGAAATTAACATGATTATACAGTAGATAATGTCTGATTTTTATTTGACAAATATTTAGATGGTAGGTTTACATGTGGAAGACGCAGATCTGATTCCCACAAAATGTCCAAACCCCGGCCTGGATGCAGTGCCAGTCCCAAGCTCGGATAAAATGGGAGGGTTGCATCAGGAAGGGGGTTACATCACCTGTGCCAAGTTGTTGTGCGGATCTGATGGCCTGCTGTGGCGACTCCTCAATGGGAGCTGCTGAAAGACTAACAACAACAACTGTTGCCTTGAACCTCCAGTGTCGAGACCCATCTCTGGGTCTGTGTGAGTGAAGATTGCATGCTCTGCCCTTTGCTTGGTGGGTTTCTTCCCACAGTCAAAAGCTGTGTAGATCAACTTAACTGGCATTCCCAAATTGCTCATAGTTTGAGAACTATGTCCTAAAATATGGACTGCCTGGTGCCCTAAATCTCCTGGGATAAGCTCCAGCCCCCCAGTGACCCTGTACAGGATAAAGTGTTATAAAAGATGAATGAATGATAAATATTTTTAATCCTACAAGTAATGTAGTATCTAGTATATAAAGCTACTGTACATTTTAAACATATTTGCTCCACTTTATAATCCTGATTAAAAGTCTTTATGCAGCCCCCTAAGTGCTTCGCGAGCGTCCGACCCCACGACTTGTCATCTTTACTTTCGTGCGCGCGACGTGGCTTTGATGTCCCCCTGACCTGCTCGCTGCTCACGTTCTACTGACGAAGGCGGGATTCTCATGATTCCACGTGTTTATGACGGACGGTTGCTTTTGTCCAATAGTCACCGAGTACTCACGAGTGTTAGCCAATCCTGGCTCAGGAAGGCGGGGGTTTAGTGAGCCAACCAGGAAGAGGATTTATAATATCTCCCGTACTGGGGCAGTGTGTTTTAGTCAGCGGGATAAGCACGAGCGCCAGGTATTACCTCAGGTAATTGACGTTTCACTAATTTCCATTCCTTTTCGAGATAAATATTTTAATTAGGTTTGTGTCTGATTAAGTTTAGTTTAGTTGCCTGACATTTTCCGTTGCACATTTGGCTAGCTAGCGTTTTAGCTCGTGCTTTGTTTATGATGCTGTTTTCGAGCATAACTTTTTAGTTTTGTATTTTTTAATTATTATTTTAATCAGTTCACGTTCATTAGGTGATTACAATAAGTTCAATATTTCACTTAATATGAAAAATGTTTAATTTTATAAAGGATTCGTTTGGGTTAGTTAAAAGGCTATTAATTATTAGTACTTGTTGTTGCTATTATTATTGTTATTATTATTATCATTAGTAGTAGTATATAGTAGTATATAATTTAAATTGCAATAAAAAATACAATGTAGCCAATAAATAAATAGATTAATAAGTAAATAATTGTTTATTATTATTATTATTATTATTATATAAATTATTAATTTAATCATTCATTTTTTTAAACTGTAAATCACTTTCATTTCTAGAAGATAGATAGATTTCCTTGCAATGATAGAAGAGAAAAAATGCACAAAGTAAAATATCAAGTCTAATAATATACAGATACAGTTACAATAAAACAGAAAAAATCTAAAAATGTCAAATGTATGAATAACTGTAAAATTTCTTATTATAGTTTTATTTTATTATACTAGATGATGTAGTTGTGCTATTAATTATACACTCATTAACACAATATAAATCACAATTCATTTTGTTGTAAGGGTGCGCAAACTTTTGCACTCAGTCTTGCACACTTTGATGCTTAACGGAAGTAAAAAAACTAAAACTTTTATATAGGTCGTAAAAAAACAGTGACGAGTACGTTAGAGTTTAACCCGAAGTGTGAGGAGGAAGTTCCTGCTGTGTGTTTTTTTTTTTTTTTTTTTGTGTGTGTTTCTTGAAAATCTGTGTGAAAGACGCACATTGTGTCAACACCGGAGATCTGATTAATAAGATAAGGTGGGGTGGGGCAGGGCAGGGGCTCAGACCAAGAAAGCACCTTGTTTATTAGATCTGTGGAATGTGATATTTCTGGCTGCACATGTTGGCCTGAGTAACCTGAACTCAACCTCTTGTTCTTTCAGCAGGCTGGTCTCTTCAGATTTGATGATGGTTTTGATATAAAAGTTTAAAAAGATCAATAAAAAAACAACAATTTGACATGTGGAGATCCAGAATGCTGCACCACAGTGTCCGACATTAAAAAAAAAAGACAGATGTTCCTCGACGGGAGCTGTTTACGTGTTCGGCGTGTCCTCTCTCGCGTTCGTGCCCTCTGAAACACAGCCATGTCGGTGTGTCCCGTCGCGTTCAGGTTCACGTGGAGGAATAAGTATCTGCTCCTGCTGGTGCTCTGCGTCCTCGTGATCGCGTGGATCATGTCGCTCTCTGACGGCCGTGGGAAGACGACCGAACTGGTGACGCCCAAACTGGTGACGCCTCCGGTCCAGATGCTGGTTCAGAAGACGAGGCGGACGGTGCAGATCGGGACGGAGGTGGATATGGAGAAGCAGGACGAAGTGGAGGAGGAGCATACGTCCAAAGAGCTCTGCCCTGAGAATTCACCTCTGCTCCGTAAGTTTTATTGTGAAACAACATTATTGGATTTTATATAAAAAAAAATTTATTCAGGTTGTAGATATTTTAGCTAATAATGTATACGCATAAAAAATAAACTCTCTTATCTATTTTTAAAGTATCAAGTTTTGTTTCAAAAATATTAAAAGGAAATGATTATTTTATTAATTAAACAATAAAATAAGAAAGAAAGAAATGTAGGTCACATGATTAACAGATCAAAGGAAAGACTGCTGTGTTCTTTTTTTTGTTTGTTTGTTTGTTTGTTTGTTTTTTCTATCTCGGTGCTGAATCTCGCGTCTACTCCGGAGGGAGTGAAAGTGTTTAGACATCACACTTGAGTGTGTGTGGAGTGCCTCAGAGTTTAAGCGGTGCACACTTACTCACTGTGTCTTTACATCCTGGTGTGTGTCTGTGTGTGTGTCGATCGACTGATGAGGTGTTTGCACATTACACTATGCAAATTGTGCTTCCTGTTGTTTGATGTTTTCCATTACATGGAAAAAGAGAGAGGGGGAGGGAGTTATGGAAATGTAGGGAGCTGGACAGATAGAGATTAGGGTCAGGATAAAGAAGGAGAAGGGGATGGAGAAAGGTTGGACAGATTAAGATGGATGAGGAGATGGAGAGATAGGAGGACAGAAAGAAAGATGAGGGATGAATGGATAGAGAGGGATTAAGGAAAAAAAAAAAAAACGTACAGGGATAAAAGTGTGTGTGTTCTTGTTGGAGGCGGAGCCGTGAAGTTGGCATTCGAGCCGTCACTGACTCTCGGCCAGGTGGCAGCGGCGAACGAAGGTGTGGCGCAGGGACAATACGATCCGAACGAGTGCAAGGCGAGGCAGAGTGTCGCTGTTCTCATCCCGCACCGAAACCGAGAGAAACACCTGCTCTACCTGCTGCATCACCTCCACCCGTTCCTGCAGCGGCAGCAGCTCCACTACGCCATCTACATCATACACCAGGTCACACACACATCTAATCACACGATATCAAGATTTCACACTTGTCTTCTTTTTGCATTCACAAACATTAATCCGTTTTTTTATTTTTTTTTAAACACATGGGGGGGCACAAATTTTTGCCGTAAACGAAATCTGACTGAATCCGTGTCTGTGTGTGTCCCTTGTCCAGGCTGGCGGTGCCATTTTTAACAGAGCAAAGCTGCTGAACATCGGCTATCTTGAGGCTCTGAAGGACTTCAGCTGGGATTGTTTCATCTTTCACGACGTGGATCTCATCCCAGAAAACGATCACAACCTCTACACCTGTGAGCAACAACCCAAACACTTAGTGGTTGGACGAAACTCCACCGGGTACAGGTACGTCACACACACACACACACACACACATTGTATCTGGATTATCTAAGTATGCTAGCTAGTGCACATATAAATAAGGTAGTATTATGGTTTAGGTTCTAATCCCAGTTCCTATAGAATACATTTTGGCCTGCATCCTTTGATCGAAGTAGGCGTGGCGGATCGTAAGACACTAGCAGTTCACTCAGATACTGCGGCGCGAGAC
>JAQMYJ010000017.1:910557-928670 GCA_030014305.1 Clarias laeviceps
GATGTGGGTATATTGATGTGAGTATAGTGATGTGAGTAAACTGATGTGGGTATATTGACGTGAGTATAGTGATGTGAGTAAACCGATGTGGGTATATTGATGTGAGTATGGTGATGTGAGTGTCATGATGTTAGTATACTGATTTGAGTAGTGTGATGCGAGTATGTTGATGTTAGTATACCAATGAGAGTTTTGTGATGTAAGTATGGTGATGTGAGTATATTGATGTGTATGAATATGAGTATAATACTGTCAGTCCATTGATTTGCACAGTAAAATACCCAGTGTGTTAAAAGTAAATATGAGTTTAATTAGAGTAATATAAAGATTGTACAGTGTTGATTTAACATTCCAGATGCAAATTCAGCACTGGGATATGGTTTACTGTGTAGGTATACATATGTTAGCACAGTAATGTGAGTACAGTAATGTGTGAGTACAGTGATATGAGAACAGATGTGAGTACAGTGATCAGCCACAATATTATGACCACTGTTCAGTTAAGTGAACAAATTTGTTTAATAAACTACACACCATGACACTGGTGACAAGATCATGGGCACACCACAGCACACCCCACAAGCCCCATGGGGAGCCACGCCCTAAAAGGTAAAAGCTGCCCCAGTGGCACAGGGGGAACCAATCCCAAAAAATGGTTTTAATATTATGGCTGATTGGATATGATCTGAGTACAGTAATGTAAGTACAGTGATTTGTGTACACTGTACAGACGAGAGTGTGTGTGAAGGGACACAGAGTCAAAAAACGCGCGCGCACACATAACGGCAGGCTGACACACAGAGAGAGAAAATGGATTTTTAACCTCTCTCATGAGACTTTCTTTTGCTTTACACCCGCGCACACGCGTGTGTTATAAGAAAAAGTACACGCGCGCTGTACACACACGCTTACAGACACAAAATAAAATAAGTTTCACGCACACACACATGGTCACAGTGTTATAGTAAACAGTACACGCGTGCACAGATGTTGATTATACCAGTGAAAGACGCGCACTAAGACCCAGCAGGGGAGACGATTACCCACAATTCTGCAGCGCAAGAGAGAGAAAAAACATTGGCTCATTTGTGATCACGTGACGCTCGGCGTCAAAACAAGAAGCACATGCGTGATGCATGATACTCGGTACTCGTAAACCAAGACTTGTTCGTTCTTCAAGTCAAAATTTATTAAAAATCTTTGCTCGTCTTCCGGAACACTCGCAAACCGCGTTACTCACAATCTGAGGTTTCACTGTATTTACATTTTCATCACACAGCTATGATTTGAAAAATGACATAGTTAGCATTTATGGCTAATAAAGCATTTTCTTGTATCAATCATATAGGCAATTATATTACACATAATTGTGTTGAAAACTAAAAACGCTAGTTAGCTGTAAGAAAGACTATAATATGCTGTTGTTATTTTTATAATAATCATAATTTTAACACAATTTTTTACACAAATTTTTACTTTACTTGAAAGTCAGTTAAATGTAAAGCAGATTATATTCTGCAAAATTAATGGACTTCCAAATTAACAAGCTTTGGTCCCTACATTAACCTTTAATGATAACTGACATAATGGTGCATAAGGACCTAAAAACCTGCTGTATAACACTGTTATAACAGTTACCTTCTATGACTGTAAAATTTTTGAAAATACTTATTTCAGCGCTATAAAACAGTAATAACCAGTGTAGCCAATATTTACAGAAGTTTACAGAACAAGTAATTCAGCAGATCTGATGCTCTATTTTTCAACATGAAAAGTGTCGCTCGACTCAGACGTAACGTCAATATGACACCAGAATAAAGATGACTTTAGGTGTCATAAAGTCATCTTTATGACACCTGCAGGCTAAAATGTCAAATTATCAGTTACGTCAGTTGACATAATTGCAATGTAGCCTTCTTACCACCTGTAAGTACAATATTTACAGGTTTTATTTCGCACATACAGTATGTGTGTACAATAAGCAGAAAGATCCTGTTACAAAACTGCTTTATATGCAGTGAATATTACGACTGTTTTAGATATTATACAATTTAAAAATTGATTGCAAGATGCATGAAAATGTCGATTTTCAGATTTGATACGTAGCAGGTTGTGCGCTTTAAGGTATCGCAAAATGTGATTAAAAATGTAGTCATGAAGTCGTAACTGCTTAAAACTTGTCAAATAGACAATGAACATAGATTCTTTTCTCTTTTTTTACCTAAAGCGGCCCTTTTTTAGCCCTTACAGCTCAAAGCATTTTTGTATTAATATGTTTTAATAAAATATATACATTATACAGGCGTCAGCAATATGGAGTGACATGTCCTTTTTTCAGCACAATGCAGGCAATATGAAAAAATTTTGTTTGTTTTATTTAAACCAACTATATTAAAATAATGGGTTACATTGGCATAGAAATAGCACAGATTTTTTTATGTTGTTTTCGGTTGTTTTTATGACAAATAACAATAATATGAGCATTTGGTGAGTTCAGCATTTTTGCAACATTATTCCTACAATTTCTGATACTGTATATCTGAAAACCCGCATTGTTTTTTTTTTTTAAGCGTCATTGACCAATGTTGCGTCTCTGGCACAGATCCGTGCCACTTGAGTTTTAAGGGTTAAAAACTTTAAAGATCTTTAATGTTAAAGATCTTAATCAAGATAACAAGGTACATTTATTACACATCCAACAAAATATCCTCATGAAGAAAAGAAATGTTGCACAGATAAATTATAAAATGTATTTATGTCAAATACATAAGAAAGTTTGCTTTCATACAAAAATCTTTGTCCATCAGCACCAGAAATTAAAAATTAAGAGAGTCAACATTGGGCCAATGTGTTTACCTCGTGCGTCTGTCAAGTCCGGCTGCAGCCAAATTCCCCTGGAACAGTCGGACGACTTATCGTGTGCGGCATTAGTTAGTTTAGCAGCAGTAATGGCTGCTTTCTCTCTGCATGATTTCTCAAATGACGCTGCCATCGAATCAGTCAGTCTTGTCTGGGAGTTTCACTCTTGCACTTCCGGACCGGCAGTGGAACCAGTTGTTGGGAATCTGTTCTGTAGAATGTTGATGGTATTCCTGGCAACTCCAAACCATCTAGCGATGTCTGCTTGCATTGCACCAAGTTGTATTGTCTAAACTGGTCATGATAGTGTAAAGACAAAATGCACAATCTGAATGTTTTCCTCCCTTTCGACAGCAGGACATGTCAGCTGGACATAATCACGTGGCAAATTCCGTGCACGTGCAAGAAGACGTGAGATAGGCTCGCCATAAAGTGATAAAGTAGCGCGCTACCGAGCATGATGGGAAATTTTACCTACCCAGCGTTCTTAATGTGACAAGGCAAACTAGAGTATGAATTGGTTTTCAGATTTTTGTAACGGTACAAATGTTTGTATATCTTCTAATAGAGAAATATCTCTCTTACAATCCATGAGTTTATCTGTTATTTTACACCGACACTCGGTTTTGTTTTATGCAGCGTGTTGAACCCCAAAGGTTTCTGCAGTCATACGAACCTTCTTACAAACCATCGCACTTTTACAGTTAAGTAAAACCTCAGTAACGTCAAGGTTTAGCCGTCTCGCTGTAGTTTGTAGTCTGGAGCCGAGTTGAGCTCAGCAGATTGTTATGGAATTACTTTCCGTATGACATCAGCAAGGAAACACGGCTCTACTGGGCTTTTCACACACTTTTAATCCTTTTAAAACTCTGCGGTTTGTGTTTAATTTCTCATTCCAGATGCTGTACAGTATAAAGCAGCAGCAGGAACACCAGTCTTAGCACAATTAGCTCTCTTCTCCCCTCCTTATAGCCAGAATGTATTCTTTAAATGCGTGACTGGAACTCAAATGGAACCCAAAATGCTAAAGAATATAAATAACCCGAGCAAGTGTCTTAGCTATTTATTCCAAATGAAATCTAATAACGAGAAAATGCATTTAAGCTATTTTACACATTATGGCCTGTATTTTAATCCACAAGCAGAACATTGCTGATGTATAGCAAATTCCTTTGGATGTAAGCATGTTTTTTCTCCCTCTCCTGCACATTTCCTGGAAATATCTTTAAAAGCCTGGTACTAAATTTACACTTTACCTTCTCCTGAGGTTCGTCTAAGTGCTGACTTAATGACGAAAAAAAAACATTTTCTTCATTTAAAGTCCGCCCTGTGCATTTTTTTTTTACACCCCAGAGTTCACTGATTACAGCTAATTTACTTCGCCATAAACAGACGACTTCACTCCAACTAAACTGATTTATTGTGTTTATAACATACGGTACGAGATCAAAGTCCCGAAAGTGTTATAAAATTTCGATGATACAGATGAAGTACATCAACACCGCAGCTACACAAACTGAGCAGAAAAACAAAGTAGAAAAGATTCCAGTTAAATGTAATGTAAATGTTAAGGAGCTGAACAGAGCAGTTACAGCATGACTTACAGTACATAAGGTGGAGTTTAATATCACATGTACAGTGTAACGCATCACTGATTTCACTCCAAACATTCAGAATAATTTTGTGATTTTGAATGACTGAGTTTTATACTTCTAAAATTCTCTTTCTCTACATGATGTAAACTTTGTGTGGATCTCACTTCAGACCTTAAATAGACTTTATGTAAACACATACAAACTAATTAAAATTTATACAAACATTAACGCATATGCTCATTGTATACTTCATTCAAAACTGATGTAGACTTAATGTAGACTTGACGTAAACATTTTGTAAACTTTGTGGACCTCCTGCAGTCTCAGCAGACCTCAAATCCCAATCAGTTTCACTTTGTGTGGACTTTACGTCAACTTTATGTAACTGCAGCGTAGATTTGTTGTAAACTTTATGAACACTTGTTCATGTTGTGTATTTACGACAAACATTGTGTAGTCTCAGTAAACTTTCTTTACACTTTATGTAGATTTTCCCTATTATTTACACTTTACGGAGACTCAGTGTAGACTTTTTATAGGCAGAATACATTTTATTGACACTTTATTTAGACTTTATGAAGACACAGAGGAGATTTATATTTGATGTAAATTGTAAATTTTTTCACTTTTTTAGACTCTATCCACTTTACTTACTTTACACTTTACTTACACTTTATGTCAACAGCGTACACTTTCTTTTTTTTTTTTCTTTTACAATTTATCTAGACTCGGGGTAGACCACAAGTAAGTTTTTACGTAGACAAAGTGTAGACTTTTTTTTTCTTTTTCTTTTTACACTTTATTCAGGCTTATTAACTTTATGTAGAGTTAGTGTAAATTTTACGCAGCCCTCATGTCGCCTGTCTTTACTTCATGAAGACGTCACGACGGCTGTAGGAGTGTGTAGGACGCGAGCGAGAGCCCATGGCATTTTTCCAAACGCACTATTGTATGAGAGGAAGCGTCACCGGTAAGAGCAGCACCAAGGCCTCTGGGTGTGTCGGCCTTCCTCTGAAACAAACAAACCATTCTGAACTTCCTGCTCTGACCTTCTCCAGGACCAACAGCACAAAGACACACAGTGTTACTACAACTCCACAACGCACAACACACAGCTTTACAACATTACTACTACACAAGACACTCAGAATTACTACTACACAGTTAACAAAGACACAAGACATGGCAGCTACACAACCAACAAAGACAAGAGTATTAAAAGTACACAACAGACAAGACACAATGCATTACAGCTACACAACCAAAAAAGGCAGAATATTACAACGGTATACACAGCATTAAAGCTACACAACTGAGAAAAGATTACGGCTACACAACCGACAAAGATACACGACGTTACAGCTACAGAACCGACAGAAGTAAACAACATTGTGGTTACAGAACCGACGGAAGTAAACAACATTACATCTACACAACCGACAAAGATACACAATGTTACGGCTAAACAACCGACAACGATACATTATCTACACAAACGATAGAGACACAGCGTTGGGCTAAAATTAGTTCTTGATTATTTGGACCACGGAGCTCCTGAATGCTGCCTTCTGATTGGTCAGAAGGTGTTGATGTATTTTCCGTCTCAGCAGCTCTGACAGTCGTGCAGCTACAACCCACAGCTTTATATTGAAGCACTTGCTCTAATACTTTGTTGTTGTTTATATAATAATAATAATAATAAATAGACAATAATATAATAAGTAATAACCAGGAATAAAGGATAACAATACATTTACGCCCCAAACAGACTGTTGTCATGGTAACAGCTTTAGCTGCGGTTACTGTTATATCAGTTGCGAAGAAAACACACATTACTGAGACACTGATTGACTGAAATCCCCGTCGTGTCAATGTGCAATGACATCCATCATCCACTTAAAAATGTTAAGTATATTGTTATATACCATTCACACGGTACACACAACGAAAACATCACAGCTACAGTATTAATGCGCAGGTTTATCATACAAATTTAATTTCTACTGTCCCTGTGTGTTTCATTTTACGCACGTTTTAAATGCAATATTTGAAGACTTTCATACTTTCTGTACACTTGTTGCATCAATTTCTCATTTTTTAAATGTATGTATTTTTAATATAAAGTTAACTATAAGTTGTACATTAGCAGTAGGATGATATTCAGGTTTACTGATATCCTGTCATTCTTTTTAAATAATAATTTTTAGGTATTTTTAAGTGTGACAGATATAATGTTTTTTCTACATCATATTAATAAATTCATACTTAATTAAAATGCATTTTATGTTTAAAACCATAACACTACAGTCAGCTGCTGTGATGTAATAAAAGCTGGGACACGGTGCTGTAGTGCACAGCGTCATTCTCTGCCAAATATACTGTATATATATATATATTTTGTCCAAGTTTGTTTCTTCTTTTCATCCGGGTCCACATTCACACAAGCGCGTCTGCTGAAACCAGCTGCTTTATAAACAGCTTAATTTCTCCCAACACTCCATTTCAATCCCACCACTAAACTTTACGGAGTGTGTGAGAGCCTCTAAGAGAGTTTGCGGTACAGTACACACGGCCAGATGGGAACAAGCGTGTGGCGATATAAAATATTCCAATCATAATCATTTCTGAATCCAAATCGCAGCTCAGAAGATGATTACGATATTGCGTTTGATTCTCTTTTTATTTATTTCCTCAAATGAGCAAAAAAGAAAAAATTGGCAAATCAGGTGACGTCAATTACCCTGCAATTATACTGTTGACTCATGAACCCACGTTCAATCTTTAATAGAGCAAAATGTCATATAATTTTAATGGAAATATATTTTTTGTCATTAAAAAATTACAGTTACATGACTCCATCATCATACCTCAGTCATAGCACTAGTTCTTCTACTTATTTTATTTATTATTTTTTTTTTTTTTATTATTTATTATTTTATTATTCATCATCTGCCGATCAAATTCCTCCACCCCAAAATAATTACATCTTATTTATAAACCTGCTTTATCCCTAAAGCACTATTCTTCACTCAAAGCCTGAGGTGTCTATCACCATGTTCCTGCTAATTTATTTACTTATTGTAATTTTTTATTATTATCATAATTCCCTGTTTTATCACAGCTCGCAAGATAATCTCAACATCACGTGTATAAAATCTCTAAAAGATTATTCCTCCGTCACAGCAGCGGTTCTGCCTCCGTGTTTGTGTTTTTCCCCCACAATCCCCTCGTCTGGTGTAAATTACGGGGTTGTCGTCTCGGATCGGGACGCACCATATGCTAAATCTGATGAGACTCAGGAGTGCGAACGGTCCAAAAAACGATTTCGTCCGCAGACGGTGTCGTTTTACTGGAACACTGGGAGAGAGATGATGTTTAGAAACGCTCACAGTTCACGAAAGCAATATCGTGTGTAGTGTAATAATATTGAAATAAATTACGGCTAATTATCACCACACGCCTGGATGCGAATAAAACTCACCGTAACTCAGCGGTAACGAGGCTCCTCTTCAGTTTCACGTGTCTGAGAAACAGATAAGAGGCGCAACACTCGCTGGAGTGTCTATCACTGTGTGAAGATTCCACACGACAGCGTAACAGTGCTCAGGTTCTGACCAGAATTCCTCTCTGGAATTTACACGGTTTGTAATAAGGAGACGAATACATGTGGCCTTTAAAAAAAAAAAAACATTTATTTGTATATATATGTATATTTTTTGATCTGGTCATTTATTCATCCGTCATGAGTAACTGCATATCTACATCCCTTTCCTTTTAACTTGGCCTTAATATTCTTCTTCACCTTGTTGCTTGTGTGCTGTTGTATAATCTGTGAAATGGCTTCTGTAACGTTACTATTTCACTTTGGGATTAATAATCTATCTATCTATCTACTGCAACTCTTATGTATATTAGACAATCAAATTTTGTATTTCACTCATCACAGAGGTCACGCTCTGCTCTGTCTGCACATTGCACACACATTGTAAAGTTTATTTCACACACACACACACACACACACACAGGTGTCTATACTGTATAGGCTTTGGATTGTGGTAACCTTTTGTAAGCAGTGTTGATTTTCATGGTTGTTTTTGGAATTTTTCCAGATCATGTGTCTAAAACACACACACACACTCTCTCACTCTCTCTCTCACACACACACACACACACACATACAAATTCTGGGACTTTCTTTTAAATATTCCTGTAATATTGGCAGCATATTGTTTCCTGGAAATTTGATGAAGACTTCCATGATGTCATGACTTACATGACTGGTTGCTTAAAATGTCATGTGTCATATGGAATATATAAAATAAACTGCACATATTGCTATGATTGCTTACATCATTTGCAGATCTTAATCAATGTTTCAAAGGAAAATGTTACATTTCATATTAACATGAGGAAAATAGAAAATTATATTAAAGGATTGAATCTTGCTCCAATTATTATTATTATTATTATTATTATTATTATTATTAGCTTCTCTTAATAATACTACTTGTCATACATAAGAAAAAAATACTAATTATGTACATTTATGAAATTCTTTTGGGTGATGTTTAAAAAGAAAAAATATGCAGTGTAAATAATCAAACCTTATACATAATAATAATAAAAATAATTATTATTATAATAATAGTAAGTATGATAGTGTTGAGCTGAATGGACAAGGATTGTTGTTTAAAAGAAGGCAACAACAGCTAAATGATTGTTACAGTAATAATGAAGCACATGCGACTCTCACATGCTCTCACACACACACACACACACACACACACGGTTTCTCTGAAAAACAGCTTAAGTGTTTTCTATCCTTTACTTTTTTTCCGTGTGCATATACTCCTCCTTTTTCATCTCCTGCTATTTCTGCTTCATCCCAGCTGCTCTCACACATCCTGGCCTCACACACACGCACACACACATGCTATCTTTATGGCCATTGAACTGAGTGCCTCTTCACTTAACCCTGAGTTGTATGAGCACTGGGGACGAAGAAAAGGATGATATTTGTGTGATCACATCGTAGGAAAAATGAGTTTTTGTATAATATTGTGCAGCTGCTGAAGCAGTCATTAACATCTACAGTATGTGTGTGTGTGTGTGTGGTGTGTGTGTCTATTAATCTACAGAATTTAATAACTTTATATATGCAGTATATATATATATATATATATATATATATATATACACACACACATATATACAGTATATATTGTGCTACTCATTTCTTCATTTTAAATAAAATTCTGTATGTTAAATATATTAAAGAAACATGAACCAATGTTTTACTGCTCCAGGCTGTGACCACCTGAACAGCCACCTCGTTTCCCCTCTCATCTGGTCCAACCACTCAGCATTCAGCATCATCAGTATACTAATCACCAGCCTGATCATCTGTCATCATCTGCACATGTTTCTCACTGGTTCATATCTTAAGTTTGATGTTTGAATGATTTATAGGTCAATGTGTGACTTAACAAATGAAAAACATTCCTGAAAATTGAAGAGGGAAAAAAAGGGCCTTCAGTAAACCTGGAGAAATAGTTCTCAAGACTACATTAAAAATAAAAATTAAAAATTAAAAAAATTTTTAAAAATAAAAAGTACAGCTTTTTGTAAGCACAGTACTTCACAAAATCCTTTTTTTATGTGCAGTTTTAATTGTAATGGAGTTAATATCAGGTCGGCTGCAGACACTTAACTAAATGTTTTTATTTAAATTTTTCATTTCGCACGTTCAGGTTTCATACTGACATAAATTGTCAAATTGTTATGTTTAATAGCTGAAGTTATCATACTTTTAGGTTAGACATTGTTAGGGACGCAGTGTTTTCCGATCTCTTCTGGAAGCTGGTACATTTATGTTATGACATATAACGTCATTCTAAAACCTCTGAGTGCATTTTCAGCAAAACATTAATCTCAGCTCGACATCGTTAGGTCTTTCTCATTAGATTAGCTTTTGTTTGTTAACTTGTTTGCTAGTTTTCACTCACTCGCTGGGTTTGTGTCGCAGTTTCTGACAAAAAAAAATCTTCCTAGTGATTGGCCAGTAATAATTAGCTCCACCCACTTACAACTACAACTGGAGAGAATGAAATGACGTTGTGTTTATGTTTGTGTAAATGTGGAGTCATTCGAACGAAATTTAACAGATTTACGTTCCCTTAGATGTTAATGTTAGCTATGTTTGAGTTTGTTTATTGCCAAGCTTCTGTTTGCTAGTAACAGTAATAGTTGCACTCACTGAATTAACTTTTTTGCTTAGTTAGGCTTCACTTACTGAGTTAGCATTTGTTTGCTGCCAAAGTACTGAGTTAGCGTTGTTTGCTGCCAAAGTACTGAGTTAGCGTTGTTTGAATCCATCAGGTACTGTATCATTTTCTGTTTGCTAGTTATGTTTCACTCAATTGATTAGATTGTGTTTGCTAGGTAGTTTTCACTCACTAAATTAACTTAGCTTGCTATTTATTTTTCACTCAAAAGATTAGATTGTGTTTGCTTGTTTGCTAATTAGGTTTTAATCACTGAATTAACTTTTCTTTGCTAGTTTGTCTCCAGCTTGATCAATAGATCAGCTTGTGTTTGCTACATTTTACTCACTAAGATTGCCCCCCTCCCCCCTTCTGATTTTTCTCCCCTAATTTAGCCGTAGCCAAACCCCACCAAACCCGTCTAACCCATGAAGGCTTACAGGCACCAACCAGGGAGGGCAAAAGCTATCATATGCTTCCACCGAGACATGTGATGCCAATCAGCATTTTTGCTCGCGCACCATAGGGAGTGGTGTAACACATAGCGCTATCCAGCTCACAGACGCTCTTGATTGTCTAGCACCGCCATGATTGATTTGACAGTGCCATTATGCCACTCATCCACCACCCTCGGCCAATCAGCTTCTCTCTATCCTCACCTTCTGCATCACCCAAGATGCAAACTTGTGATCTGTGGATGATTGGGCCGAGCTTGTTACTGCTGCGCTACTTGGGGGGCACTGAGAATGATTTGTGTATCACTGAGACACGCCTCTGTTTGTCTGTCATGGTCTGAAGTCTGTAATTATGTGTTCTCAACTCTGACTCAACTCTGAATTCAGCCCAAACCGATGAAGTTCCAAACACCCAGGCTATAAGACGCCCGTGATCAGAGTGACACTGTGGGCGAGTTCTGGCCTGTTATTGATCAATAAACTACTGTAGTGATGGTGATATTAGCATACAGGAGGTTTGGCATTTAACATTCTGCGTCATGTAACATGCTAACTGCTATCACTGTATGATTTTATGTGTGTGTCTTAGTTCCACAGGTTCTGAAGACATGTGCAGACTTTATTGAGAAGCATGGCGTCGTTGACGGAATCTACAGACTCTCAGGGATCACCTCCAACATCCAGCGCCTCAGGTCAGAGGTCACAGCTAAAACACCAAATTGCTGAAACATGACACGTCATATTGTGCTAACTGTGTACACTTTTTACCCTGATTTACCTTGTTCATAAGGTTGGGTTCACTTTCACCCACAAAACTATTTTCTTGAAGATGAACAGTTTCTCTCACTTTTGTTTGCTAGATAGCATTTACTTGCTGGTTAGCGGTAGATATACTGTAGTTTTCCACTTTGCTATGATTAGCTTTGCCCACTTTGCATCGAAAAGTGGGAAGTTGGTGTGTAAAGTCACCAAATTTTTACATATTAACTCCATTAGAAACAGATTTAAGCTTTCTCAGGTGATCATGCTATGCTAGATTTAACTCGTCGGGTTAGATTTTTGTTCTTTAAATTAGCTTTTTTTTCCCGGTGTAAATTTTTGTTTGCTATTTAACTTTAACACACTAGGTTAGCATTTGCTCTTTAAATTAGTATTTATGTATTGGGCTTATGTTCTAAAAAAACATCACCATTAATGTAATTGGTGAACATTCATTAGCTCCTCACTGTGAACTAATGAATTAGTTTTGACTCACTGTATTAGCTTCAGTTTCATGTTAGCTTTCACTCACTGTGTTAGCTTTGGTTTGACGTTAGATTTCACTTCTTAGCTTCAGTTTCGTTTTAGATTTCACTCACAGTTGCATCTTCGGTTTGACATTAGACTTCACTCACTGTGCTAGCTTGAGTTTTGTGTTAGCTTTCACTCACTATGTTAGCTTTGGTTTGACATTAAAGTTCACTCACTGTGTTAGCTTTGGTTTGACGTTAGATTTCACTCACTCACATTTTTATTTTTACCTTTACTTGGTGTGTTAGCTTTTTCTTTGCTAGCTCCATCGGATGTTAATGTTATTATTTCCCAGTTGTATGACTCTACAGTGTTTTCTAGTTAAAGTTGATCTGCACCTGAAATCGTGTTTGACTGTTCGATTAAACTGAGAAGACTCTGTGTGTGTGTGTAGGCAGGAGTTCAGCTCGGAGCAGTGTCCTGACCTGACTAAAGAAGTGTATCTGCAGGACATCCACTGCGTCGGATCGTTGTGTAAGCTTTATTTCAGGGAGCTGCCGAATCCCCTGCTCACCTACGAACTCTACCAGAAATTCACGGTGAGCCAGAACGCTACGGAGCCTTTGCTTGACGTCAGAATTATGCTAATTACAGCTTTCTGTCTTCCCTTAACTCATAATTACCGGGTGGGATTTTTTTTCACCGGAAAGTGTGTGATGTTACATTATAAACAAAACACAAACAAAACACCGGCAGCTGAGGAAATCAGAGCAAACGTGTGAGGAGTGCAATTTTAAAGACCTTATAATAAACAAAAAACAGTTCGATTTTAGACGGCGTAATGCCTTCAAGCTAAATCTTAAAAAAAAAAAAGGATTTTCCAAAATGTTTTTCTAAATGTATTATTAACGGCCAATAACGACAAACATATTTATTCACAGCGGCAAAAGACAACAGATAGTGTTTATTTAGAGCATATTAAAGACAGAAATTACGCTACTCATGCTAATTCTATAGCTAGCAACCACAGACATTGTGGAAGACTGTATCTCTTCACAAACTTGAATGAATCTGATTTTCAAAGCCATTAATATTAATATTTACAACTTCTGTCTATCTGTCATTATTAACTAATGCTAACACGTTGCTATCATTTATATCTCCTTTGCTTATATCTGTGACTGCTGCTAAGCTAATGTTTCACATCACTAAATTTATTATCCCATATTTTAAAGAAATAGTATTATACTCATTTATACAACTATATGCAAAGATTTTTGCTAGCACTTATATATTTGTTTACCTATTTGCTAATACAGTTTTTTTTTTATATTAAATGTCATTTGTTGTGTTTTGGAAGTCTACATTTTGTTAATGCTAGCTTATCTCCTTGTGTTTAAGGAGTTTTAATATTACACTTGTATTATTTAATATCTAATTACTTATTAAGATTGTTATTTAACATTGTGTATCACTGTAATATTAAATAATATTAGATTAGATTATTTTATATGTATAATGTTTATTATATATGGAAATATAATAAACAGTATATCTAGTTTATTATGTAAATGAAGCAACATGGAGTACTGTATGGAACAGCAGTAATATGAAGGCTTGTGTTTGACTGTATATGTATATGTTATTATTTTTTTGTGCACATGCAGGATGCCGTGTCGGTTACAGAGGAACATGAGCAGCTCAGGAACGTTCAGCAGGTCATCAAAGAGCTTCCTATCGCCCACTTCAGGTAAAACTACTGGAAACACATTTATCACACATCCTGCTGTTGTTCACCTGCAGCATTTTACATCAGTGTTAGTGTGTATGTGAGTTCTCTGACATTCCTCTCTCTCTCTCTCTGTGTGTGTGCTGTTAGAACTCTGGAGTACTTGGTGAAGCACCTGGCTCACTTGGCCACCCTGAGCCACCAGACCAACATGCACACACGCAACCTGGCCCTGGTGTGGGCTCCTAACCTGCTCCGGTCAGAAAAGAAGACATAATATAATAATAATAATAATAATAATAATAATAATAATTACAAACTAATTTAAAAAATATTTCATTATTATAATATTATTAAATTCTAAAAATGTTAACAAATATTTATTATATTCATATATTTAAAATATTTAACATTTACATTTAAAATATAAATGTAATAAGTAGCTTTCATTAAATTTCATAAAAATTGTTCCTTAATTATTTTACAGTGTACACTGTATATTCTTTATTGTTCTATATATACAACACATTCAAGTCAAACCGGGACTTTTGATGAAATCTCTCATGAATAAAGATATAAAAGTGGGTTACATTTACAGAAGGCTTCAAGCACAGTACGGTGATGAGACTCTTAGCCACGGTAAAACATTTGAATGGTGCAAACATTTTAAAGAAGGCCGTATTGTACATCTGTGAATGGGATTGGAGCCCACTGCAGTCTTCGCCATAAACATTTAGTGAGTAGAACGCCTTATCGTTGAAAATCGACGGATAACTTGTCGCCAACTTGCCGAAGAAAGAGACGCATCTGTCTGTGGGAACTGTACACACAATCTTTCACCAGTACCACTTACTGTACACATCACATACTCGCAAGACATTTCCACACATTTGAGCCATTTAAGGAGTTCCAGTTTGGCTAGTATTTTAGCCATGAAGCAGTCCGATTATGACCTTGATGGTGTCCGAGCACTAGGGAGACACTGGGATAAGTGCATTAGTGTAGAAGGGGGTTATATAGAGAAATAAAGGGAGTTTTTACTCTCAGAACTGCGTTCTGTTATTCTGCACAATCAAAAGTGCCGCTTTGACTTGAACACCCCTCATAATTACTATTTATTTTTGAACATTAAGTTATTTTACAGAAGTACTCACATGTTGTGAGATATTTAACATGTGTGTAATTAACACATGTAATAGACGTAGTCCTGCGGGTTCTGTTGTTCTGTGATGTGTGCAGCTCGAAGGAGATCGAGGTGTCGGCGTGTAACGGTGACGAGGCATTTCTGGAGGTTCGGGTTCAGCAGTCGGTGGTGGAGTTCATCCTCAATCACACGGAGCAGATCTTTAACCCCGGAGCTGATCCCCCGAGACCGCTGAAAGAAGGTACGACTGCATCTTACAGCATATACTGTACATTTACATTAACATTTACTCACCTGCAGAAGGTAAAGACTCTCAGGTAAATAACTACAAGGTCAGGATTCAGGGTTTTGGCATTTAAACTCATAATCTACTGGGTAATAACACAGAGCCTCAGAGACTTGAGCCGCCGCCGTCTCTGTGATCATGAAAAAAAAAAAGAAAAAAGGATATCTGGAAACAATGAAATTAGACTCGGAGCCAAAAATACAGCACAAAAACCCCGGGCCGAGATCCAGCAGATGCACAAACGGGTCGCACTCGAGTCCGAGTGAAGGGAAAATGGTGTGGAGATTTAAATCAACATAAACCGGTCCCATCTAATCACATACACTGGCATAATAATAATAATAATAATAATAATAATAATAATAACTATTTACAGTACATACCACTTTAAAGTTTCTACAAACAGTTAAACAATTACAACACAGTACAGTACAAAAGTTTGCACACCCTAAAAACAAGTTTATTGAGAAGGAAAGTCTTGACATTAACTTCTTTTATGTCCTTATGTTTGTATTCCTGCAGCATCACATATTCCATTTTGGCTTTTTTTGGGGGGGGGAAATAAATTATAAGAAAACATAACTTTTTTTTATTATTATTTTATAAAAAAGTGGATACAACCTTTGGCACTCAACTGGAATGAGTAAGGAATAGTAAAGACAAAGATAAAAAAAAATAAAAAAGATAAGATAGTGTTTATATTATAAAAAATAAAAAAGATAAGATAGTGTTTATATTAACTACACAGAGGAACACGGCTGCTGGTTGTGTGTTTGTTTTTTTGAACTATTTATGGAAAAGATTCCCTTCAGTTGTATTTACATACAGTGTGAATTAAAAAAAGGAACCTTTGTATATTCATCATGACTCGGCTGCTAAACCAGATTTCAACAAAACATCTACATAAATGCCACTGAACTCTCTGTTTCGTTAGTTATTGATTTGTTTAATAAAGTCGGCCGAGTCGGATCCATCATTCACAACGATTTAAACCAAATAACTGCAGCGTGAGTTATTTCATTACTCCAGTGTTAATATACATTTCATGAACATATATTCCATGAACATATATATAATGTTGTCCTGTTATCATTATCATTAGCATTATATATTTTATTTTTATTACGCTGCACTGAATGGTGTGTTTCAGAATGTTTATGGAGTAAATAACATCCTGTATAGTGTATGCAATAGTTCCCTTGTGTGTGTGTGTGTGTGTGTGTGTGTGTGTGTGCAGGTGGGGCTGTAAGGTGTGTGGAGAAGTATGCTACGCTGCCGGCAGTGAGTCAGTGTCCACCGATGAAGCTGATGAGTCTGGAGGAAGCTCAGGCTCGATCACTGGCTCCTGATCACCCTGCGAGAACCGAGCGGCTCAGAGAGAACAGCCTTCCTGACACGAGCACCGCCGCCATGTACCACACGGTCATAGAGCTTAGTGAGAGCAAGTACGACTCACACACACACACACACACACACAGGCCGAATTTTTATATAGGGACCACATTTCATTATCCATGTCAAGTTGACGGGATCCAGAGCTTATAATGAGAACACTGAGCTGGAATACACCCAGCAACAGACTTAGTATTTTATTAATCTACAAAAGGTTAAAGGTGAGAGTGCTTTTCATGTAGGGGGATGCAAACTTTTTCTCCACTTTTCTGCAAAAAGATCTTAAATCCATTTATTTTCTACACCACTTATCACAGGGGGCCTGGAGTCTATACCAGGAGACCTAAAGAGCAAGGCAGGGTACAGCCTGGACAGGGGCTTAATCCATTGCAACACACACACACACACACACACACACACACACACAAATGCGTACGCACATAATCACATACTTTGTGCAATTTAGCCTACAGCACATGTATATGAACTTTGGGACAAAATTGGAGTACTGGGAGAAAAAAACCCTACCTTATAAATGTAAATAGAAACCATTTAAATGTCCCCATTTTTCTTTGTAGAGCATTTTAACTGTCCCCATTTATTTTACGTAGAGACCTTTTAAATGTCCCCACATTCATGCGTAGAGCATTTTAAATGTCCCCATTTGTCTCAGTGTTTTAAATGTCCCCATTTATTTTGTGTAGAGATCTTTTAATAGTCCCCACTTTTCTGTATGGAACATTTTAAATTTCCCCATTTATTTTGTGTAGAGACCTTTAATCATCCCCACTTTTCTGCCTAGAGCATTTTGAAGGTCCCCATTTATTTTGTGTAGAGACATTTTAATTGTCCCCACATTCATGTGTAGAGCCTTTTAAATGTCCCCACTTTTCTTTGTAGAGCCTTTTAAATGTCCCCACTTTTCTGTGTAGAGCCTTTTAAATGTCCCCACTTTTCTGTGTAGAGCCTTTTAAATGTCCCCACATTCCTGAGTGTTTTAAATGTCCCCATTTATTTTGTGTAGAGCCTTTAAAATGTCCCCACTCTTCTATGTAGAGCCTTTTAAATATCCCCACTTTTCTGTGTAGAGCCTTTTAAATGTCCCCACTTTTCTGTGTAGAGCCTTTTAAATGTCCCCACTTTTCTGTGTAGAGCCTTTT
>JAQMYJ010000017.1:928989-939745 GCA_030014305.1 Clarias laeviceps
TAAATGTCCCCACTCTTCTATGTAGAGCCTTTTAAATGTCCCCACTTTTATGTGTAGAGCCTTTGAAATGTCCCCACTTTTCTGTGTAGAGCCTTTAAAATGTCCCCACTTTTCTGTTTAGAGCCTTTTAAATGTCCCCACTCTTCTATGTAGAGCCTTTTAAATGTCCCCACTTTTATGTGTAGAGCCTTTGAAATGTCCCCACATTCCTGAGTGTTTTAAATGTCCCCATTTATTTTGTGTAGAGCCTTTAAAATGTCACCACTTTTATGTGTAGAGCCTTTTAAGTGTCCCCACTTTTATGTGAAGAGCCTTTGAATTGTCCCCACTTTTATGTGTAGAGCCTTTTAAATGTCACCATTTAGTTTGTGTAGAGCTTTTTAAATGTTCCCACTTTTATGTTTGGAAACCTTTTAATTGTCCCTAGTTTTCTGTGGAGACCTTTTAGATGTCAATTTACTGAAAGCAGATACGTACTGTATATGTAATGTCAGAACATTTACTGAACACACACACACTTAAACAAAATGGCTCCACTTATCTTGTTTGTTATAAGTGCACTAACACTTTGACTTTTAATGTCAATATTATATTAACCCTTTTGATTCACACACACACACACACACACCTGTCAAACGACATACACACATTTACTATATAAATAAAGCTCTGGGTTTATCAGGTCTACCTGCCACATATGTCACTGTGTAGGTGTAAACATACTGACTGTGACGCATTTGATGACCTGAACAAAGTATTGCCCCCCCCCCCCCCACCACCCTCATGCTGATATTTAAAAAAAAAAGGCACCACCATCCAAACCGTATCTGTTCAATGGTTTGCTAAGTTTTTATTTAGCATCAGTCTGTTCCAATTGGAAAACAAAATCTTGAGGTACATAGATGTGTAAACAATCAAAAGATACAAAGCACTTTACGAAACAATTTACAAATAATGAAGCAGTGAAATATTATATATCAAAGAAGATTTTAAAAAACTCGCAAACTATAAATGTCTCGGTATAAACAAGGTTTTGACATGAATTTAAAAGCATCTTTAAAGCTTTAGAATGTTACGAATGGTTATTGGAACACTATTGCTGAGTTTTGAAGATTTTAAATTTACACTTAAAATTGAAGTTCTCATGCGCATCTCAGCTCATGCACATTTGATCCGCTATATTTTAATCTATGTGAATTAAAATGTGCAAACATGATGAATACACATTGAAGACAATGTTAATGCAGTTCTGAACATTCCCGTTCTACTTCGACCACTTTCCAGTCTTCCACTTGATTTTTTTTTATTCTCTGTTTGTCGTGACAGGAGTAAGAAAAATGTCTGCCTTTAAGGTTTGTCTTTCGCGACATGTGTGGAGGAGTAGCTTGTACCTGTGATAGATTAACAATTCTGCTTTTTCACACTTCGCTGTCTCCAGAACAGAAGTTTCTGAATTTTTAGACCAGGCCTTGTATGCCCAGAAATATCCCTGGGTTGCCGAGGTTGTCTTTCAGAGGTGTAATGATGTGTTCGTCTCCATAACAGAAGGAGAAAGTCGAGGAAGTGGAAGTCCATCTTCAGTCTGGGACGATCCGTCGCTGACAGCAAGGGGAAACTGAGTCGCAATGGGAGCGTGTTCATGAGAGCGCAGAATGTCTCAGGTACGGGTGCGAGTGTTATGTGAAAAGACCCATGGGAATAAAAAAAAAAAAAAAAAAAAGTCTTGTCATTTCGCGTAAGGGAGTTTCACCTCTACGCTGTCGCCTCAGGGACCTAAACGTACACACGGATTTCTGTAAAGCTGCTGTCAACTGTTAAAAGTGCTCTAAGAATAAAACTAAATTAGAATGAAAAAACAGAAAGAAAATTGAGGCAGCTGATTGGTCATGTTAGGTTGTACCTAAAACATATAGAGAAAATAAATAAATTAAGAAAGAAAGAAATTAACAAAAATAAAGGTGATAGGAAATAAAATACTCGCATCTGATTTATCACTACAGGCTCCAGTTTTATGCTGCTGAGAGATATTTAAAGCTAAAACCCAGGCCATAATGGAGCAGATTATTGAATTTCACTCTGATATCTGATTAATACCCAAAGATAACGTGTTCAGGTTCAATCCCTAAGTGCTCTCGGGTGGATTACTCAGGAAACGTGATGCGGTACAACTAAAGGCATAAACGTAATGTAAAGGTAATGTAATCTTTTGCACTATATTACTTAAAACACTAAATGCATCACATCACGCGACTACTTCTAATCTGATCGAACCGCTTTAATTAATTTCACAACACTTCTCATATCTCACAGCCTGCTGCTTATATTTAAAAAAAAAAAAAAAACGTTACAAAGATATGGTAACAGGAACAAATTAATTAAGGCCAGAATTTTATTATGTATACAATATATGCAAGTGATTCATATTATGATGCTGGGATTAAATAAAATTAGGATTAAATAAAAAAATCTAAAAGAGAGAAGCATGTATTTGAATAGAGTGTGCTTTTTCCAACATCGTTATAAAAAAAAAAATTGTTAATTGTGCGACTAGTAATCTAGATTTATTTTCAAATCGAAGGTTCATATTCGTTTGGTATTTCAGGAAAACACCAGCAGTAACAAAACACACACTTAGAGCTAATGGATGTGATGAGAAAATTACAATGCAAGAAAATCATCTGGTTATATGAACGTTTTGAACCTTCACATTTACTACCAAACACTGGACACTTTAGAATGTTTACAGATTTAGTGATTTGATTGTTAATAAAAATGAGAGAAATTCTTCAACAAAAAAAAAAAAAGTTTAAAGACTTAGTTTTTGGATGTTTGGTTATTTCAAACGATCTGATATTTTACAAAATGCAAAACCCTTTTAATCCACTGCTTCTTTCTTCTTTCTTCCCCTCGGCTCCGAATCAAGAGCGCTTCAAGAGAGAATTCGACTTTCATTACTCAATGTTAATGGCGTCTAAAAATCTAATAAGATGTGCGGTCACACATCATTATCGAATTCATAATGTGTAATTTCACACAGCGTTAAACAGATGTGCTTTTGAAATATATAACCGAGACCTTTTTTCTTTTCCTTTTTTTTATTTCCTTCTACAGAAAAGACTGGGATACGGCCGTCCAAGAGCATGGACTCCCTCTGCTCTCTGCCAACAGGTGGAGCTATAGTACAGCACCATGAGCATGAAATAACCCACACTCATTTTTTGTGTATATGTTTAAATACTGGATTGTGTACAAGTGGGGGGTGGGGGCGGGGAGACAAAATCATTAAGTGCAGAGTGTACCGTGAACATTTGTATGTGTGAAGTGGTACAGAAACAGTCAACGGAGCATCAGGTGTCATGTAAAAAGCGTAATTTTACACACATCACACCTGTGCTCTAATAAGTATTTTGTAGAATTCTGAAGCGAAACAGTGCCATATTATTATTATTTATTTGTATAGTACCAATATTTTTAGCAGGACGCATTCCAGTTTAATCAGGACATTATTCACGCATCTTATTCATTTAATGCAACAACAGAAACGTGTATAATATCTCTCTTATAATTACAAAATTGTAACCCAGTTATTCTAATCCCACTCAGATGATGATAAAGCCGTGTCACCAAGAGGGAAAAATGGATTCTTCGCTCCTGTGGCAAAATCCCGAACCCTGGGTTCGGACATCAATTACGATCCTAGTGAACAGGATCCTAACTGGGAATTTGACTTGCGAAAAGCCTGCGGTGAAACCGGGGACAGTCCGAGCGCCGCGACAGTCCGGGGGACTCAAAACGCCTCGCCGTCGTCTTCTCCATCTTCCTCGTCTTCCGCTTCGTCTCAGCTACAGCGCGCTCTTCCTGAGCAGCTGAAGGTGTTCAAGGGGGACGAGGTGTCCACGTCCCGGCCCACGTCCCCGAAAAACCGTCGGATGCTATATTCCGGCTCCTCGCACAACGGCTCGTCGAGGCCGTCTTTCCCGGGCAGCTTGTTCCCACTGGAGTCCTCGCCGAGGCATCAACGTAAGGCGCTCAACATCTCGGAGCCGTTCGCGGTGTCTGTACCGCTGCGCGTGTCGGCGGTCATCAGTTCCAACAGCACCCCCTGCAGGGTGGCAGGGAGAGAGCGAGAGCGCAGTTTGGGAAGCTTGGGAAGCGCTAGCTTTAGAGAGCCACACCCCAGCAACAGTGGGAGCTTTGATTTCCGAGACAGGGAGAGATTATTTGGGGGCAGAGAGAACCCGCTCGGCAACAGCAGCGGATACGGTATCTATAGCAACAGCAGCTCCGTCCCCACAGAGGAGAGTCAAATGAATGAGAGGAGCACCGGGGTGGTCCCCTCCGAAACAGCAGCACAGAGTAAGATAAGATTGTCTGTGTGTGTGTGTGTGTGTGTACGCGTGTGTGTAAGTGCGTGTGCGTGTCTGTGCATGCAAATGTGCACATGAATGTGTCTCGAATAATCCTAGATTTACAGATAATGTATTTAATGTAATGGGCTTGTTTTTTCAATGTTAATAAAACATTTGTTGGGTGCATTCATAACAAAAATAACAAAAATAATAACAACAATAATAATAATAATAATAATAATAATAATCTTTACTGTCCCAGGAAGAGCAAATCATTATGACTGGGAAAGAATGTAAATCTCTTTGTTAATGAAGACATTCTTTTCTGTTCAATCCTTCAGGCAGTGATGTGGAGGGAAAGCCTGGTGCAGAAATGTCAGAGAACTTAATGCCATCTCAGTCTACAGCAACAGAAAACCACAAAGAAATGCCTCAATCCTCCGGGAAGGAACTGGACGCCTCGTCAGTGCAGCTCACTGAGCCAAAAAAACTGGACCAACTGGTAAGGGTGATAATATCATTATTTCTGTTCGGGAATCTGCCAGTCCTTAGGTCCTCATTTCCCTGGTGTGCGTCAGGGTGAAATCGGTACTGCACAGTTTATAGGACCGCTTCTCTATGCTCCTATATTTTCTTACACTAGTTTACATGTTACTTCCTCGTCCTTTTTAGGAATATGACAGCGTTACATGCAATATCTACAATAATTAGGTTTCTTTGATACTTGCCATTTTTTATTTATTGCCATACATACAGTATCAGGAACCTGAGCTCTCCTCTCCATCCTGATACTCGTGAACCAGTCGCACTGTGTCCTGACCGTCTCGCACCTGACACATGACTAACATCACACATTTGTTATGAGCAGAGTCATACACCAAAATGTCAAAATCCAGCCCTTTATCAAAACTCCAGATCAACGGTCAGCACTGACCACATGACGAGTCTTATTTTACAAAAAACATTATGCTTTGAATTCTTAGTTTTCTTTTCAGCAACACACTTACTGTGGCTTTACTGTTATCCATGTTCATGATAATAGTGAGGACTTAACTGACTGCTCACACACCTGTAACATTTCCAACTTCATTTCCTTAATTTTTAATTAGGATTAGATAGTTTTTTTTAGGATTATGTTCATTTCCAATTCCCCCTTGGAACGTGCCCAGTGGGTGCGGTCATTAATCCGTCCCTGCACTATTGTATTAAGTAACAATACCGTCGAAAACAATTAACGAATGAATTATTGATATTTTAAAAAGGCTAAATTAGTATCGACTAATCCCACCACTTTTATTGTCTTGTGCAGGACGTAGAGTCGATCAATCCAGAGCTGTGCCTTGATCATGAGCTCAGGATCATCGAGTCTGAAGCAAACCTTTCAAAAGACCAAATGAAAACCAGTGGCTCTATGAGCAAGATCGCTGGACATGATGGTGCCCTAAATCTTACTGCTCAAGCTAAAAGAAGAAGCAGTTTACCCACTCACCCAGTGTCTTCAAAGGAACACTTCAAAGATGTCATAAAAGGTTTCACTGGGGAGCATCCAGGTGCTACGTTTTTTAATGCCACGTCACAGGAAATACCATTCCAACACGACGTTGACTGGAATTACTTAGATGCTGATAAAAAGGATCATAAGAGCTTGGATTCGTTTGAGTCTCTGGACATCATGGCAAGCGAGCTGCGGCTCTCGCCCTTCCTTCATCTGAAGGAGACGGATATTCTCCAAGACGCTGATCCATGGCCTTCAGAGCTTTCGCCTGAAGATCCTTTAGCCAAGGAAAAAAACAACACTACTGCTGATGTTTCTAGTCCTGATAAACCATGTGATAAATGTCCTGGTTTGTCTACGGACAAAAACATAGACTTCCCAAAGGACTACAATGACAACAAGAAAACTACCAGTATTACTGTTCATTTAACAACCAAAGCAAGGAAGAACATTGAAAGGGTTTCAAAATGCTTGGAAGAAAAACGCCTCACTATAGAAATTCCACATCAAGATGATGATGATATTTGGGGGAGTCATTTAGCAGGACTGGATCAAGTGGAGCCTTGGGAAGACTTGAACATCGCCAAACAGTGGGTCACAAGCCCGCTGCACTCAACCAAACTGGAAGATCTTTTCCCACTGTTTAAAACACAAACACCAGCTGCTGGGGATGAAGTCGAAACTTCCACTGACTTAAGTGTGAATCACTTGCAAAAAGACAAGGAGATTGTAGAGGAAGAATGTAAATCGGCAGATGCGTCAGAAAACACAGCCATAATCCGCAAACCTGGTCTTGAGCTTTCATCCAATGTCAAAACAGTAGATGAACTGGGTCATGAAAGTATAACTGAGCTCTTACTTAATGTTCCTGGAGAGAAAGTGGAGATGAAACAGGAGCCTCCACAGCCTGAACAAGCTAAGAGTACTGTCCACCCAGAAGAAACTACCAGAATCCTAAAGAAAAACAGTGGTGCTGCAAAACCAAAGAATTCTATCTTACCTCAAAAGTTTCAGCGACAGGTATCTCACGAACCCTGCATTGCAGAGAGGAACGAGGAAAACATGGCTCCGAAACACAGACCATACTCCCTTAACCTCGACTTGGGAAACCGTTGCATCAGGGACATCTCAAATCAGCAGAACCTCGATCTTACAGACCATTCCTCTTTGCAGAGAGGAGCGATAACCCCATCTGGAACAAAGCATGATGGCTTGTCTCTGGAACTAGAGATGTTCCTAAGGGACCGCCATGCACCCTTGCGACGCAACTCTGCGCCAGTTAGTGTGTCTTCGGTGCGCACCGCGTTCATGATCAAAACATGTCAGGCCAAAGCGGTGCCTGTTATTCCTCCGAAAGTCCAGTACAGCCACATACCGCATCTGGGTCATCCGGAGAAAAGCAACCATGAGCAAGACAAAAAGGAAAGTGGACCTGAGAAGATCAAAGTAGAGAAAGCTGATTCTTTACCTCCTCTCCAGACAGTAAAAGATTCCAAGGAGGAAAGGGAAAACTGCAAACCTGTCACTAGGATCCAAAGACATGCATCTATGGATAAAACGGCAGAGATGTGCAAGGCAGTGCCCACCCCTGAGTTTCCAGTACTGAGGAGGAAGCGGTCTGCCAATGGGGACTCCTTTATGGATTGTCCCAGGCCGGAACGACCTACCTTACTTCAAAGGTCTTCCTTCCGCAATCGTCCAAGACCTCAGAGTCTGATTCTCTTTAGTCCTCCCTTTCCTATCATGGACTATCACCCGCCGGGGGATGACGGAAAACACGCCCTGTCACCTATCAGGAGCTCTGCTGAAACCTCTCCTCTTGACGTCTTCACTAAGGAGCTCACAGAGAACCTTAAAACCACTGACGGGGTTACTCTACGAAACAAGATGACTTTGCCCAAGAGCGGACAGAGACTGGAAACCTCTACAAGCTGCTTTTACCAGCCCCAGAGAAGGTCTATGGTTTTCGACAACAGGGCCAGTCGGCAGATCGAGTGAGCCGTCTGATGGTCTCGTGAACTTCCCTATCCTCACTAGAGAACAGTTGCTGAATGTAATGAGTTTCTCTTTGTTTTCTGCACCATATTCTTCTTGCTGACCAAACCTTCTCAACTAACAAGGTGCCATTTAGTTCTACAGGCAAACCTTTTTTATTTGTTGTAAAATGCTGCTACTAAGAAATTTTATCACATCGAGGAGCTCTTGAAGATAAAAGAAATGCATTTGAAGTGAAGTAGCATTTGTATAGTGCTAACTGCTGTACGTTTCCGGCTCACGTCGGTGGTGAGGATGGTGAACATGAAGATGAAGTTCCACTGAATTACAAAGAAGTGTTATACGGATCAAGCAATCAAATAATTCAGGGTTTGCTGTTGCTGTTGTTGTTGTTTGGGTCTGATTTTAAAAAACAAAACAAAACAAAAAAAACATTCAATCCTGTCTTGTGTATATTTAATTCTTCCTTTCATATCCATTTCAGGGATTACGATATGATGGGAGACAAAATGCGATTGGATACCTGATAACCGAAATGAAATTAAATGACTAAAAACAGAAAACAACAACAATTCTGCTTTATCGCCTCATGTCAATCATGTCAGTGTTTTAAAAAAGAGAAAAACAGGGAGAAAAAAAAGCCATCTACAAGCTGAGAGATTTTTTTTTTTTGCCGTGTAGTAAATATGGGACGTGGCAATACATCAGATATGCAGTGTTAGAACAATGGTGCAATTAATATCCAAGGTGTCAATGCACATATTTCCGTACAGCCTTAAAAACCTTGAAGTCTTGATTCGTAATCATTATTTCGGATTGTATTTTTTTTGTTTATTGTTTGCTACGTCTTCCAGCATTTTTGGTATATTTGTATTTGTATTTGTACAGTATAGCTTTAATGGACATGAACAGCTCGTCGTAATGACACCGTCAAGGACGGCTTATAAATGTTGGATGCCTGTATTAAATATTCAAAATGTGATAAGTGCTTTTCATCCAGGTTGCGTAACCGGAAAAGAACCTTCACGGCACCGTTTTTGATGCTTATTTTTTTAAATTCCATAGACAAATATAGGGGGAAAAAATGCTGGCTACTTTAATCACCTCCTTCCAGGAGTCGATGTTGCTTATGAAATTCCTACGACGTCAATGTTGCATGTGCTTGACATTGATATAATATAATATAATATAATATAATATAAAATGGGCACATGAAGTGTCGCAATTTAAAACTAAATATCTACAAGAAAAAAAAGTTAGTGATTGTAAAAAATTTTTTTAAAAAGCCTGGAAATTCATTGTGTATTTATTTATGCAATTTGTATCTCATGTCATTGAGCTTGTTACGGTCTTGAGAATATCACTGCTGTATAAAACAAGTGTCATATACAGCTGCGAATCCAGCTCCTGGGGTCGTTGCTCTCATCGTCTGAAGGACACACGGTGTATGTGTGTTTTTGCTGGGATATAGGCTTGCTTTAAAAAAGGTGATTATCTGAAAGTAGATGTTTTGTTTGCGAGAAACAGAACGATAGAAAGATGTAGAAGGTGAAGGTCCTGATATTGATTTGGACACGCTCTCGTCTGTCTAACGGTTTAATCCTGCACACTGTTGCGCTCCGAGTTACGATCCATCTAAGGATTTGATGATCACATGATTTAAAATGATCCAAATGAATCAAATAAACAGTCTTGTTCATCTTTAGTCTACAAGTGGTTTTGTAGAAAGCTGTAACGTCTAGTGAGGAGACAGGTTTACTGGTGTACGATTTGTCAACCGACAGCTTTGGCGCAGTTTTCCGTATCGGAGGTTGAGGTTATTCCGGGTCGCGGCGTGGTCAGAGTGAAGTTCGTTGAGATGAGAATTCAGAGAAAAATCTCACGTAGGAATTATCGAAGCTTGGGAATTAGCACAGAGCGTACAAATACACATGAGGAATCTGCTCGGGCGCGCTGTGGACCGATGAGGGCGTGTTAAAGAGTATCACAGAGTAACGGTTGTATGTTTTAAAGGACGAGATGAAGCACAAATGTACATTCTATACTGAAAGAAATGTTAATAACTGTAACCAAAGAACACTAATTTTACTTTGTAATGTATTTTTTTATTGCATAAACTGGATTTCTTATCTGTACCCACTGTAAACAACACAATAAATACACCTAATATTTACTGTAGCAGGTGTGTGTATGTTCCACATTAGTGCATAAGTGTATTTGTACTGATCAATTACGTGTAATGTTTAAACTTTGTGTATTTATGGTATTGTTCCTGTTGTCATCAGAGTTCAGTCCAACACCACGGGACTGAGGGGTCCGAAATTAGAAAATACCTGTCGCTATGGAAAACAATTTAGAGCCTTTATTTTTGTGAATGGACTACCATTGTAGTGATTTATTATTAATATTGTGTGTGTGTGTGTGTGTGTGTGTGTGTGTGTGTGTGTGTGTTAAGTAACCCAATTTTGTCCAACTGCTGAATTCTGTTGATTTGTGTTGATTAGTTCTCTATAACAGCAGCTCTGACAGTGGCGGAGCTTTATACCCGATACGCTGGTGTTTCCATAGTGACAAGTCTTTCACAGGGATTTGCTTAAAAAAAAATTTTTATAATAATAATAAGAAACCTTTTTCTGTGACTTCCTGAAATCTTTTCAACAACATTTTCCCGATTTTCCCCCTAATTTAGTCGTGTCCAATTCCTCCCCTCCACTAGGGGGCTCCACATTAAGGCTACTACTACCACTCAGTCGGGAGGGCCGAGGACTATAATGTTTCCTTCGAACCACGTGACGCCAGCCGACCGCATCTTTTCGAACTGCTCGCTCACACACCGTTGTGGGCGGAGTCACACACTCGGAGGACAGCGCTATCCGCTCCTTCCGCTTGCGTGAGCTCACAGACGCCCCTGATTGGC
>JAQMYJ010000017.1:947163-972454 GCA_030014305.1 Clarias laeviceps
TGTGTGTGTGTGTGTGTGTAATATTTTAATTCCTTAATTTATTAAATAAATAGTTCATCTCGAATAGTTTGGCAACATTGTTTATTTATTTATTTTTTCTTGTTTGTAAAAGAAGAAGAATCGTTTCTAGGTTACACGGTCGTCCTCAGATGACATCACGGCGCGCGCGTGTTATGTAGGCCAGACGGCGCTCGTGTCCCTCCGTGAACCCGAGGCGGAGAGAAGAGAGAGAGAGAGAGAGAGAGAATAAATAAATACCCCGCTGTTATTCGGGGTTTAATCCGGCAGAGGGAGCGCAGATTCAAGGAAATCCTGTATAGATATGTTACTACTGTCCACACCGTATAATAAAAATAAACAGTTTAATAACTAGTACTCATCCACCGGTGGTAGTTAGCACGCGCTGGGCTAGCTAGCTAAGGAGGCTACAACGAGTTACCATGACAACCAGCCTCAGCCTGTATGTGAATATATATATATATATATATATATATATGTGTGTGTGTGTGTGTGTGTGTCTGTGTAATGTGTGTATGTCGCACACTTCCGCACAGGTTATTACAACAATCATGTTTGCGTGAAAACAACAGCGAATATTTAACGTCAAAAATAAATACACTAATTAATTAAATCTTAACCCGGAAGTTCAAGGCGAAGTCGGCAAAAGTGCGTCTTTTTATTTGGTTTTAATTTTAACCTCCATAATGCTTGAGCGCTTCACCTGTACGAACACGTCGCGACATGGTGCGGAGTTTTTTTCTTGTTTAACGGCGTTTTCTTTTTTTGCGAACACACGTTGTGTTCTTTCAATCATTTATATTAAAAATACATTTGTATATGTACGCGTTAGTGAATTGTGTGTTATGTGATTTAAGAAAAGAAAAGCAAAAAACATTGTGAAAGTCATTATTTCTGGTCTAGACTAGATACTTCAACACACACACCTGTCACTGTCTAGACAAGAGAGGGCGGGGGTAACGAAGCAGGGGGTTTAGTGTGTGTGTGTGTGTGTGTGTTTGTGTCAGGGGGTGTGTGGGGCAGACGGATACGTCGCGGCATCTCTATTGCACTAACTCGGTGTCCGTCATCGCTGCGCTGTGACTCCATTGGCGAACCAGAAAGAGAGCTGCGCGCGCGCGGATTGGCCGACGGGAGCGCGAGCGCTCTCCTTACGTCGCCTCGAGGTCAGCTGGGGACGTCGGATGGGGGAGGAGGGAAGGAGGGGGAAAAAAATTAAATAAATAAATGAGAAAATAGAAATGCGTAGAGAGTAGAGGAGGCTCGGGTTAGAGGAGGGGCGCACTCTAGCGTGATGGTGCTGTAAAAAAAACAGAAACGTAACCAAAGCGGGTGACAGGCAGCGCGCGAGCCCAATGCGCGGGCGCGGAGCGCGCGGAGAAATTTTAAATGACGCAGCACGCGCCCAATCTAAAGTAACGGTTAATGACGTGTTTGTGTGTGTGAGTGTGTGTGTATATATATATATACAGATATATCTATATAGATACACACACACACACACACACACACACATATATATATATATATATATATATATATATATATAGTATGTGTGTATGTATGTGTTTATGTGTGTGTGTGTGTGTGTGTGTGTGTATACAGTATGTTTATGTACAGTATGTGTGTATGTATGTGTATGTACAGTATGTGTGTGTGTGTGTGTATGTACAGTATGTGTGACCGTTGTCCTGCTTTACATCCACGACGGGACAGAAGGAGTTTTATGATTTATTGTTTATTACAGACGGAACATAAATAATAATAAATATTATTATTATACAAATAATAATACATTAATTAATGCATAATAATAATAGTAATAATACTAATAATAAGCGCGACGGGTGGATTGGATGAGGTCGTTTCTGACCTAAGGTAAATAAATAAACAAACATAAATAAATAAAGCAAACGTTCGTTTTCAGAGCCACAATGGAGAGACACCCCAAAACCCCCCCCCCCCCCCGCGCGCGCCTCTTCTCCTCCTCCTTCCCAAATAATAAATAAATAAATAAATAAGCAGGCACTAAGCTGGAGCAGGAGCGCGTGCTCAGTCTGTGCCTGGGGTAAAGTGGCTCGGGTTTGAGAGCGCGCGCAGCGTTAGCCTAGCATAACCCCGCCGCGGCTGTGTCCCAATCGCAGTCACACGTGGGCGTGTCCTAATCGCAGCTCCGACCAATGGCGGCAGAATAATGGGAGGGCAGCGCTGACAGTGGCCGAGGTCTCCCCTCTCTCTCTCTCTCTCTCTCTCTCCTCCTCCTCTCCGAAGGTAGGCTGCAGCGTGTGTTTATTGATGAGATGAAAGAAGATGGAAGTGAGACATGAAACAAAGTAAGGGAAAATACTAAATTTACCGAAAAGGAAGAAAACTCCAGGCTTGTCCGGATAAGGAAGACAAGAAACAAACTAACCGGGGAAGCTGTGATACATTGTCGCGAGTGGAGGAAAAGAAAAGGTAAGAAACGAAACAGAGAGAGAGAGGGAGGGAGGGAGGGTGTTAAATATTATCCGTGTCGGGCTGTTTTCTAAAAAATGGCATGCACACACACACACACACACGCACTCACACACACTGTCTCTCACACACACACACACACACACACGTCCCCTGTATACGGGGTAAATAAGGGCAAACTTCAACTTCACCTCGCTTTTCTTTTCTCTCTCTTTTTTATTATTATTATTATTAGAATTAATGCTTTTAATAAAAATCCTCCCGCTCATTTTCGGAAGTCGCATTTATTTAGAAGAAATCTGAGATGCGGAGCAACTTTAATTAAAGTAGTTTGTTTACTTTGTAAAGCTTGGGCCAAATAATGAGCATGAGGATAAATCAACATCCCGACAAATACCGTCCGGAAATTAATTAATCAATGAATTAATTAGCGATAAATAAATAAAGAAATGAATAATAATCAGAGCGTGTCCGCATGTGACGGGTTTGGATTCACAAAATCAGGATAGGAGTGTTTCTGTTGAGGTTCAGACCGGAGTGTGTGAGTGTGTGTGTGTGTGTGTGTGTGAATATCATCATGATTCTTATTTTTAGCTGGGTTTAATATTTAGGCTTGAGAGCTGAAATGTGTTCAGAGAGAAACAGTGATATCTATGATGAAGGTAATAATAATAATAATAATAATAATAATGATTCTGAATCAGATCACAGAATTAAGATCACACACCTCTCTTCCTTATACCGTATGAATTTTTAGTTTTATTTTTTTGCATAAAAATAATTTTATTTATTTATTTATTTTCATTTTCATTTCTGAGCTCCAGAGGATCCTGGTGGATTTTACGCTTTCTGGAAGGACATGAGACAGGACGAGTGTGATTATAAGAGGAGACAGAGAGAGAGAGAGAGAGAGAGAGATGTTGGCCGGGGTTGTGTATTGTTCTCTCTGAATTTAATATGAAAGTATGCAGCTGTGGTGCCTGTGTGTGTTGTGTGTGTGTTGTGTGTGTGTGTGTTGGTTGTTGTATTAAAGGTGCCTGCCGTGCCATACCTCCTAATAATATTTATTATAATAATAATAATAATAATAATAATAATAATGCAACTCAGATACAGACAGAAGACGCTCGCAAAATCCAATCGATCTAAACACTCTTATCAAAGCTGATATTATACACACACACACACACACACACACACACAGCCGGCTCAAGGCTTCTCGTCCATGTTGTTCTTCTTCTTCCAAGCTAACTTGTCCTCCTTCTTTACATTTTTTGGCGACAAATTTTCCGCACTTCAACCCCGGTCACATGATCGACACTCGTCCGCGAGCACCAAAAATAATATCTGGAGAGACGTATTTGTTTTAAAAACATGTTAAATTAATCCCCCCAAAAAAATCGAGCCGAAGAGTCCCCCCAAAAAAAAAAAAAAAAAAAAAAAGTGCCCCAGGAGCAGCTCTCCTTCTCTCTCTCTCTCTCTCTCTCTCTCTCTCTCTCTCTCTGTGTTTTTTTTTTGGTCAGGATATTTCAGCCCGAGGAATGAAATTATCAGATCGCTAACAACATTTAGGGAGATTTAAACCGATTTCACCAACACGTAGCCCATCTTTCTCAACACGGAGCGAGGAAATGAAAGCATGTGGATGCGGGAAAAGTAAAAAAAATCAAGCCTTGAGTGCGTGCGTGTGTGTGAGTGCGTGTGTGTGTGTGTGTGAGTGAGTGAGTGTGTGTGAGTGAGTGTGTGGTGGAGCTGAGCTTAAAGAGAGGACAGAAAGTGGGTCAGATGGCTTAAAACAGATTTATTAACAACACAAAGCAATGAATAGGTTTGAAATTTGAGATCTGGTGTTTGAGCAGATTTCGAGTTCAGGATGAGAAACGTCTCGTACGCGGATTTATCATTTTTAAAATTTCGTCTTGTTTATTTTTTGGTTATTATTATTATTATTATTATTATTTTGATAATAAAGTGGGATAACAGGTGCCGGTAAATCAGTGCGCAGTGGGAGGCTGTGCTCTCCGGGTTGACTTGCCCACTCTGGTGTGGATTTAGCTTTAACTCTTACACGCCGTACACGCTTCAACATTACACTGTTTTTATTATTATTATTATTATTATTATTATTATTATTATGAGTAGTAGTATTGTTACGGTTATCAGGTTGCACCGACTTGATCAAACCCTAAATAAAAAAAAAAAATTTGGTCCAATTCTCACTTAACCCTACACTCGACTACATCGCAGTTCTATTTCTTTCTTTCTTTTTTCTTTTCGTTTGTTTTATTGTTCTTTTCTTTTCTTTCCACCAGGTCTTGTCTTTTTGAAACTTTTTTTTTCCCGATCAAACTCGAATTCAGGAAAGACTTGCTAACAAACGTGACCTTGGTACTTTCTATATAATTTTAGATTCATACACGTCTATATCTCCCGAGTCGGCTCCACCAAAACACAGATCACACACACACACACACACACACACACACACAGTATCTCAGACACATGTATCCGATCACATTAATGCATTTTAACAGCACTCATAACTCTGCAGAAGGAAGTGTTAGGCCTGTGCAGAGTGTGTGTTAGTTTAATAAAATACAGCCCCCCCCCCCTCAACACACCCCCCGAGCACATGTTCTTTATCTCTAACTCTGAGCGTTCCCGTAGCGAAAGAGTGAAAGAGTTCTGTCGGGAAAGAGAGAGAGAGCGAGAGAGAAAGAGAGAGAGAGACGGACAGAGTCACAGGTTAGAGAGTCGATGTGTTCATTCAGACTCGGATGTCGATTTATATTTATATTTTTACGCATTTTTGTTTGTCTATGTGTTTGTGTGTGTGTGTGTTTCGTTCTTCTACAATCCGGCGCTGTTTTTTTTTTTTTTTTTGTTTTTTTTTGGTGCGAGTCTCCACAAGGAAACATTTAAGAAGGTTTTTTTCCGCGAGTATAAAAGAATAAAAGAAGACGAGTGTCACACTAAGCTTATGTTTATTTCATACGTCCGGATTCGCCCGTTCCCTCATGCACACACACACACACACACACACACACACACACACACATACACACACACACTCCTCCTGACGAGGCCGAGCTCCAAGGTTTGTCTGGGATTTCATTTATATACATTGCACGACCGTAAAATAAAAAAAGTCGTGGAGTTTGTTACGATGTAGTAACGTCACTCGGACGCACGTACGTATAACAGGCCACGTTTCGACCTCCGGGTCAGAGGTTATTACGGAAGGGAAACTCTGACCGTCTGCACTTCATGTCGAGTCCCGAACAAGCCTGAAGCGCTTAAAATAGGTTCGGGGGGAAAAAAAGGAAAACAGGAAAAGTTTAGCCACTTGTGTGTGTGTGTGTGTGTGTGTGTGTGTGTTTTAAACAAGTGGATGAAGACGTGTATGTGTGTGTTGATGTGTGTGTGTGTGTGTCATCTGTATAAGGGTCAAAGGTCACACACGCTCTGACTTAAAATAAAAACTGTATCAGGATGAACATCCCCACAGCGATCTTTTCTTGGCAGTGTTACAAATCTCGTATCCTCAATATTCCTATTTTATCCAGATGATAATTCTCCAGGTTTTTCTTTTCTTTTTTTCCCTGCATCTCTAAGCCGACACGGGCCACGCAGCCGTCCACTTCCTGACACAGAATTATTCATTAATATTTAACGCAGTCGACCAGAGGACAGGAAATAAATAAGCCTCGTGTTATGAGTTTTTTTTTTTTTTTTTTACACTGCAACTATAACTATCAGTAACATATACAAAAGATAAAGGTCTTTTATCCGAGTTAATGAAAACGGCTCATGCCTGATGAGATTATATTATTATTATTATTATTATTATTATAATTAGAATTTTGTGTGTTAAATCATGATATAAATCATCTTGTTCTGTATTTATATTTTTATTTTATTTTTTGTAATATTAAATGACATCACAGACTCGTTGGGGTTCAGACTTGTAAGCTTCTTGTGCATGGCATGGCAGGTTCTTTGGTAAGTGTTGTGTGTGTGTGTGTGTGTGTGTGTGTGTGTAGCCACGTCGGTGTGACATTATACAGAATGTTTGTTCTGAAAAATATTTCAAAACCAAACATTCTGAGCCTTTTTTCCCCAAATAGCGCATGAGATCTCACAACCGGAGTCAGTTGTGTTTCTGATTAGGTTTATTTCAGCTCATTTCTTACAGTGAATTCCTTTAATTCATGAGCCAGTTGATTCATGAAAATAGGATTTATCAGTAGCGAGCTTTCACTAAGGTCTCGTCACATATTTTCCCCCTTCAGAAAACGTCTAACCTCATTAATGCCAAACGCATACGACGTCTTGTCTAAAATACAGCAGGCATGTGCTGAATAAATGTTGCGGTTTGAACCTGTGATCCAGCTTCTCCCGCGGGTCAGGAGATCAGAAAACAGTGCCGGGAAAACATAACTTAAAAGTTAAGAGTTATTATGAAAAACAGCAATGTGTTAGAATTGAATAAAAACCAATGAAAGTAAAATTCTTTTTTAAAAATATTTTATTATTAAAATAAATAAAAAATAAAATAATGCGCGACAAAAATGAAAATCAGCAAGAAATTTGGCACACAAGCAGAACGTCCACGCTGATGCGCAAGTTAAAACAAAACTCACTCAGGCTGTTCAGGTTGTTCACGTGTCTGCTTTCAAAACGTTATTTATTTATTTATTTATTTTTTTCCCTCTCCTGTGTTCACACCACTTTAACGCGGGCAAGGTCACGGGCTGATACAGATATCAATATTGCGTTTTTTTTTTTTTTCCAACTCGAGGTCGTTTGAGAATCTGTTTTTAATCAAGAGAAGATGATTTCTCCAACAAGAGCTCTTTTCTCAGGCTGCTTACAAACATCTAGACTCACTCAGGCTCGTATCGTGTAGTTAAGAATGTATAGTGCGTCTAATACACGGATGTGATGATCTACCAGGGGCGTTCGAGTCAAAGCGGGACTGTTTTTTTTTTGTTTTTGTTTTTTGTTTGTTTTACCATGAGGGTAGGATGTTTTCTCAGCCATGATCGAATTGTCTGGAACTCCTTCAATGTCTCTTTCTTTAATGGGGGAGAAGAAAACAGCCAGCAAAGGCGTTCTGCACGAGCTCGTACCGCTCACCGCACCACTTGCACGTTACAGGATCTTGCTTCGAGCCATTTCAACATGTATTGGGCGTTAAAAGGAGTTCCTGGTATGTGTTAATATTTATCCAAAGGTGTGTGTGGTATTTGGCACCAAGACGCCAGCAGCAGATCCTGTAAGCTTTGAGGTCGGGCCTCCACGGATCTGACAGGTTCGTCCAGCGCGTCCCACAGATGATTGATCAGAAGCTGAGGAATTCATTGTCATGTTCCTCAGAATGTTCCTGAACAGTGTTTGCAGTGTGTCAGGGCACATTATCCTTCTGAAACAGGACACAGCCATCAGGGAACACCGTCTCTGTGAAAAGGTGTCTGTAACAGTGTTTAGGTAGGTGGTACACAAATGGCAGGACCCTGGGCCCGAGCATCACTCTGCCTCCGCCGGCTCGCCTTCTACCCGTAGTGCCATCTCTTTCGACACGAATGCACTCGGCCGAGAAAACGCGACCCATCAGACTTCTTCCGTTGCTCAGCGGTCCAGTTCTGGTGCTCACGGGTCCGTCGTAGGTGTTTTGGTGGAGGACACGGGTCAGCATGGCCACCCTGTCCTCCAGCAGACCGGGCACATCGAACAAGACCTGCAGTTTCGGAGTCGTACCCAGTCGTCTAGACGTCACAATATGTCCCCAAGTTACTCAGACATTTTTTTTTCTCTTTTTGATTCGAACACATCAGTTTCAAATACCGACTTTTTTTTTTTTTCACTTTGCTGTGTATATATACAGTACTGTACACCCCACACCCCCCCTTTGACAAGTGCTATTTTAGTGAGGTAATCAATGTTATTCCCTTCAGCTGTCACTGAGTTTAATGTTGATGTCTGAAAGGTGTATACAGTAGTAAGTGTGTATGTGTAGCACTTTGTGCTTTTGTGCGGCTTTAGATCAGTCAGCGCTATTTAAAGCCGGAGGAAAGTACAGACGTACACGTCTCTGTAGACACTTCCTTTAAAGCGTTCTCTCTCTCTCTCTCTCTCTCTCTCTCTCTCTACACCTGTACCAAGGTCACCGGTTGATAGTATTATTAATACCAGCTATTTATATATATGTCTGCTGATATATGGATTAATCATTACTGCGCTATTCAAACAGGTCATAGTAATACTCTGTACACGTTTCAGCATTAAAGCCTCTCTCTCTCTCTCTTACTACAGGATAAAACAGAACCTTTTAAAAAAAAAATTATCTTTTTATATAAATTCCTCATTAAAGCAGTGAACACACTGTGCAGTCTACAGACTCATCACAATTCACTTTATTTCTTTCTACAACACCGGTTTATTAGTCGTTATAAAATTACCCATACAATTTTTTTTTTAGTTGATGCCACACCTAGACTTCATGCACAAACCAGGAGCGGTAACCATAAAAGCTGTTTGGCTTTAACGAATTTATGGGCATGGTGTTTGTTTAGAAACGTGTAACAACGTTAAAGTCACAGTGTGCGGCTGAAACGCCTCCATCCGCCGCCTTTTAATTGATTACTAAGGACAAACAAGTATATATATACAGTATATACACACATTATATACACACACGCACGCTACATCAGGAAAGTGGCACGTTTTGTTCTTTTTTTGTATTTGCATTCCTTAAATAAGAATCGAATTTGAATACCGGTAAGTGCACTCGCTGTCGGCAAAATTACTTGGAAACACCTCGGGCGTGATTGGGGAGGATTTTGGGATGTTTATTGGATAAAAAGCAGAGAATGATTACTCCTCCAAGGCTAACGAATTAAAAATAAATAAATATATATGTAAAATTTTCCTTAGACCAGGAAATTTAAAAAACTTATTAAATGTAACACTTTTTCCTTACGATGAGCCCATTTGGAAGGAAATGTAAGAAAACATAATGTTAGAATATCATCTTTCATACTGAAGGATGTGTATCTATCATCTAGTCCTCTTCGTGTGTGTGTGTGTGTGTGTGTGTTTGTAAGGAAGCATTTGTAAAGAGGTTTAATGTGTATAGATTACACAGTAACTGAACTTCTACAATTGTTCTAAAAATATTTTAAAAATGACATAAAAAAAAAAAAAAAAGAAGAGAGATCTAATAATTTAATTTCCTGTCATGTGATGAGGCCAAGCAGCTGCGAGCACTTCCTGGAAATCAAGTTCATCTGAAATACAAAAGTAAAAATGCAATACATCTAAGATATCATTCAGAGAGTCGTTGGGACGAGGAACAAGAGAATCTGGCGCGTGCAGTTTGTGAGTTTGACTTTATATTAAAAATTGTAAAAGTTACCCACAGCGTCTCCCTGCACACGTCCCTTTAAGTCTACTTACAACTTACACCTTCATCCTGCACTTTCTGCTTATTGCACTCCTGGTTAGACCTAAACTGCATTTCGTTGCCTTGTGCTTGTACATGTGTAAAAGTTGAATCTAATCTAATCTAATCTAATGTAATATTAATGTTCTTTCATCGTAGAGACGGTTTTTCATTAACGTGGTACTTTTTGAAAAAACTAAACATACAGCAGTTTCAGTAATGGAGCCGTTGATAGAGATTATGTCTAATAAATATAAGAGAAATAAGTACAAATGTTTAAGGCTAAATATCACTACAATGCACCTCAAGATGGGAAAAAATCTATTTTTTAATTCAATTCTGTTGATGGACCGCCAAACAAAATCCAAAATCAGTTTTTAATTCACGTAATTTTCCATTTGAGGCGGTAAAATGATGCCATTCCTGTATAATCCTGAAGGTGGCGTGCGCTACGATACTCAGACCTTGGCATTAAGCACAGCATCCTGTGTGCTAGGATCATTAGCATAGGCTAATTATTTGTGAGGGTCATTTAGCATTGAAACGAAGTCTGAGGTAAAAATGAATAATATAAGAATCATGATATTAGTAAAATCGTGATCCTTAGATTTTGTTAGAATTCTAAACAAACGTAATGATTAAATAATCCGTTCTTACCACACAGGAGGCGGTGCTGCGCGTCAGTAGTTTAGAGATAGAGACCGTAAACACAATCTGGCGATAAACCGTTGATAAACGGGTAAACTTTTAGCCAGGATTCAATAATTTCATTCAAGATTTTAATTAAACAGTAAATATGGTTATAAGATTTAAAACAATATAAGTTAAGTTAAGTTATTTGGAGCTCTGTGCTATTTATTAAATATGACTTTATTATTTGTCCCTGTAACATCTCACATCAAGCATTTGTTTGCTTTGTTACAAATTGCTTTGTTAGAAATTCAATCCTAGGTTTGTTTATTTGCCAGTTCCCGCTACCTACTGTAGCTAGCCGTCATGCTTCGAGTTCCTTTTCAAACCTAGCAGGCCCGGAGGAAATCCGCTATCCGCCCTCTTCCACATACAGAGGCTGATGATTGACTGAGTGTTTCAGAGAGAAATGTTATTCCTCTCACTCCGACTCTCATCCATCATCAGGATTCAAACTCGATGTCAGATCTCGATGTGGTACTTCACATCATAATCATCATCATCATCATCATCATCATGGAGCTTCTTTGACGAGCCTCTCCTTTGAAACAGAACAGCTCTCACTTGGCGCTCCAGCCGTCCTCCAAGCGTCTCCAACCCCAGTGCTTTCTCACGGCTTCACCTTTTTCTGAAAGAGTTCCTCATTCCACGTTTCAGCAGTTCTAGTGCATCATCCATGTATCACTAGTGCACTACATCTCATCGAGTTAGTCAGCGTGGACGCTAAAAGTGGGCTCGTCACATGGCATGAAGTGAAAGGTAAATTCCTGGGTATCTGTGAGTGCGCTGTAGAATTTTAATCTTTAATACGAATCATTAAAGTCCTGTATTGCACTTGACTAGACTCTCCCCAGGACAGTATAGACTGATGGAAACTCTTGAATGGTTTCTACATCACCAGACTCCGGGAGCGATCCAGTGTGCACATGAGCTCTGGACCAAGCCAGCGCTTGTAGATGTTTTATTTTTTTTTTAGGTTTTTAGTGTCTCTTTTGGATCAATTAAAACCTTAAAGTTTGCCTTTGCAAAATGATTCAGACGAATCAGTGATTTGGTTTAACTGTATATTTTCCCCCTAATATGATGCAAGAAATCTTCTATACTGTATATTTCACCAAAAAAAAAAATCATCTAAACTGTAGTATATAGTACATGCAGTGATGATGGAGACACTGGTGTCGGGTTGTGTTTCGGGAGTTGGGCTCGGCCCCTTACTTCCAGCGAAAGGACCTCTTAATGCTTCAGCATACCGAGACATTTTGGACAATTTCATGTGCCCAACTTTGCGGGAACGGTTTGGAGACGACCCCCTTCCTGCAGTCCACCATGACTGCACACCAGTGCACAAAGCATCGTCCATAAAGACACGGACGAGCTTTGAGTTTGGTGTGGAAGAACTTGACTGTCCTGCACGGAGATTCCTGACCTCGACCTGATAGAACACCTTCGGGACGAATTAGAGCGGAGACTACGAGCCACGCCATCAGTGTCTGACCTCACAATCGCACTTCTGGAAGAACGGTCAAAAATTCCCATAAACACACTCCTAAACCTTGTGGAAAGCCTTCACAGAAGAGTTGAAGCTGTTACACCCTATGGATTAAGAATTGGATGTGGACTCGACTTTATTAAATATTGTGAGCAACAAACAGGAACAGGAAGGAGACTGTGAGTTGGAATTATGAGCAACAAAGTGAGACAGAGACACAAGACAAGGAGGTAGAGTGGCGTTCTCAGCAGGTAGGACACTGGGTGGCTCCTTCTCGTCTTCTGGCCTGTATGAGGACTAAACTAGGGTAGTCAAGTGAAAAGCAACAACAACAATAACAATCTACTGTATAACTCTTAAAAAACACAACAACTTGTACAAACAAAGATCAAACATTCTGCTAGATGATGCAAAAGTGATGTAAAAGATACCTGGGACCTAAAACTGTAACTTAAATACACAAAGAACTAAAACTCAAACATGTGCCTGCGTTTACCGTCACGTGACTCGCGGGGGCTGATGGGCGATCCCGAGGGAGTGTCATTAACGTGTAACAGGTCCACCTGCGTTATCGTTCCGAGCCGCCGTCCAGGCGTTTAACGAGGATACGGAGCGATCGAGGGAAAAAAAAAAAGCTAAATAAATTATTTTTAAAAATCAGACACAAATTCGTGTCGCACTTTTAGGGTTGTTGCGCGGCTCGTGTTCAGGTTCGTCAGTCTGTGCTCAATGACATTTTTAATAAACTCTAAAGGACAAAAAAATTATAATTATTTACTGACATTAATCACAAAAGCGTGATTGAAAATCTTTGCTGTAACCTGTACGGAGATTGTATTCATTTCATGGATTTCTGTGCGTAACCTTGCGCACATTCACAAGTACAGCCTCGATCAGCACAGCCTTGATGTTCCTCACCGCTCACGTTAGCAGGTGTGTGTCATTGTGCATGAAATAGATGTAAAGTATTTGGAAACGATGTGAGTGCTCGAGCCTGAAATGGATGAGAAAGCCCTTTTATGACCAACACGTATCCTAAATAAGGCCGTACGCCGAGCCCTAAGGAGAAGTCTGGCCTGAGAAACGCACTGAACAAACAAGTGTACTGTTTACAGAGGGGGGAAAAGGGGGGATTCAATCGGGAGTAAAAAAAAAAAAAAGACAGGAATATGGATATGAATATCCGCGCGTGTGCTTTATATCGTTATTTGTGTCAAAGTGTAACTTGAGAGAGGTTCATTCTTCTGTTTTGTTTGTGATCTAGAAAAGAAAAAATTGAATATAGAATGAAAGCAACAGCGGGAAAAAAAATTCCCAGATGAGGAGACATGAGAGTTTTTTTTCTTTCATGGTAGGAGTGACTTTATTAGAGTTAGTAGTTCTGAGTTACACTCGGGCCGGACGATTTGTGTGATATATCGTATCACGGTACGACTTTCTGTGATACGCAGGATGTGTAGTGACAAACCGACAGCAGGTGAGAAGTGCAGCATTTATGTCATAACGAATAATGAATTAATGATGAATTAACACTACGAAAAGACAAAAAGGCGTGTGTGTGGGGACAACCTTGTTAGGTAGTTAAATCGATTCAGTGATGTACTTTATACCGATTCTTTTGTTTTTTAGTAATACTAATAATGCACATTTTTTAAAAATGCATTTTTTTATTTAGATTTATTTGCATTTGAGGCGGTAAAATGCAAATCCCCGCAGGTGGTGCCGTCTAAACTACTCACACACACACACACACACACGGCTCAGCAACTCCGTCTCTATTAGCGAGTTTAGTTGTTTTATTTTTTAAACTGACCCAACAATATATTACATCATGATGTGAAAGATGTGTGTGTGTGTGTGTGTGTGAAGTGATATGGTGCTTCTAGTCGAAGACCAGTATTGTTGTTAAAGAAAACAATATCGCCTTCTGTATCAGTTCGTACCGCAGGGCTTAGCGTCAGTTTCCACCGTTTATAATAAACGCTAATTTGTCTCGACTGACTTGCAGAAAAATAACTTTATCATAAAATAAATCATCAGCCCAGTGTTATAGGAATCAGACACGTATGCATGTGTGTGTGTGTGTGTGTGTGTGTGTGTTATCTCTGAGAGGAGTGAGGATCCTGGGATATTCTGAACCTCGTCACAGAAGTGACCTTCACAGGTTTAATTGAATGTCAAGGCCAGGTTTGCGCGTCGCAGGAGCGAATGATGCGACGATGATGCAACCGGCGGCGCTGAAACCAAGCGCCGAGCTCAGAACAGAACAGGATTCTCATTTCATTCTCCTCCTCGCTGCCCTGCCGAGCGTTCCGAGAGGGATTACACGGAACCGTGCGTCAGGCCTGAACCACGTGCTTTAGAGGGGCGTCTTCCTCCCGGTACGGCGTGTATCAGTGGGTTCTTTTTGGACTTGAACACGTACAGATCTGACCGAGTTAAAATGTGTCGAGTTACAGTACGGAAAAGTTCTGGTTATTTTATTTTATAGATTTGTATGTTCACTTTTTTTTTTTTTTTTTGTGCTTTGGGGGCGGAGTTACATAAGAGTAATGTTCATACTGTAACTATACATATATTTATATTCATATATTTTTCTGCAGTTGGATACAGATGGATACAGAGTGTGAACTTGTTGCACATTATTTCTCAGACTGAACTGTTAAACAGGTTACAATTTTACACAGATTGTTTTAAGTTGTTCGTGTAGATCAAACTGTTCTGTGTAACAAAAGAAACTTGTTTGTTGTCACACCGACTCGTCCTTGTGGTTAAAGTAAAGCAATAATGAAACTAGTTTTGTGTACAACAGCCTGGACAAATTCGACCTGGATTAATAGAACAGTTTGTTCTGTAGGTTATATATAAGACGTCACACGCTAATGTTTTCTTTGAGCGTCTTTAGCTTTGATTATGGCGTCTAGTCCGTCACATGCGCTCCGTCACACACACGCCTGTGCCATCAGGGAAGAAACAATTATATCCATAGATGTGATGACCTGGTGATTCAGTACATTCAGGTGGTCAGCTGACTTCATTTTATTGCCCCATAACGTTACTGAGTCTCGACCTGAGTAACTGATCAACCCCAGATCACAACACTGTCTCCAGAGACTTGTACAGTGGACACTATGCATGATGGGAGCATCGATTCATAGGCTTCCCTTCTCACCCTGACACACCCATCACTCTGGAATAGGGTCATTCTGGACTCATCAGGTCACATGACCTTTTACCATCACTACAAAGTCCAGTCTTTATGATCCCTAACAAACTGAAGCTGATGAGCCTCATTAACAAGTGGGTTTCTTATGGACACACAGCTGTTTAGTCCCAGTACTGTGAGTTCCCATCACATTGTGTGTGTGTGTGTGTGTGTGTATGAAAATGCTCTTAGTATCACTATTAAACATATCTCTGGTTTTTACTGGACATTTCTGTTACCATGCGTGTGTAAGTGATGTCACATCGCACTCATTCAGGACGTCTTTGAAGTCTCAGGCTCAACACAATCCTTCCTCTTAACCCAATTCCAGTCATTATTATATTTTCTCTGCTTGTTTTTTGTTTGTTTGTTTGTTTGTTTTGTTTGTTATGAATCTCACCATAAACATTTCCTTCGCGCTGGTTCCCTATGACCTGACGTGGTCACCAAAAAATGAAGATGTTAGTCAGTTAACTATCTGCAAGTCAGATGTTTTTTTTTGTTTTTTTTTTTAAACCAAGACCAGACGCCGCGCCTGCGAACCTGTTCGTTTGTGTAATTTGTGTACGCCGAGAAGATAGCAGAGGGTTTGTGGTGTGTGTGTGTGTGTGTGTGTGAGGTTTGGTTTTTGGTTAAGCTTCACCTCGTGAGAACCGAGACGAGAAAACAAGAGGTTGTAGTTTAAATACACCGTGATGATGTTGTAAACCGATAGAAAGTGTTGAATGAGACCCACACGGCGGTGTGTATATAAACGGAGAACGCCTGGAGTTTGGAGCGAACCGAGTGAACCCGCTGCTGGAATGAAACACATACTTGATACTGATTCTGTTTTGAAGTAGAATTTTTTTATTTTTTTTTTTAACCCGAGCCCAAGGCTTAATCAGCGGACGGAAACCTGGATCGGTGTTGTACTTAAATGAATGCATGTTTTGTTTGTGTTATGTATTTTTCCATTGTGCTGGTATGTTCTCCTCACCGAGCTCCAAAATTCCCAGCATGCCTGTGGAACGTGGGCCGATAACTCTGTATAATCTGGCATTGTTTTTTTGTTTTTTTTCTTAACGTAATCATCATTATTTTTTTATATATATATATATATATATATATATTTTTATTTTTTTAATTTAAATTTTTTATTTCCTCATCAGTACGTGAGATACGAGCTTCGGCATAACCCGACACCATTTATGCAAATTCAGTTTTGCGCAACACCTTGTTTCAACATTCTGAATATGATTTGGTTTGGCTTGCTTCGAGGTGACACCATGGGCACACTTTTTATTTTTTTTATTTTGGCGCTGCTCTTTGTTTGCTGTGCCGGATCAGTGGGAGGAGTCACGCCGCTTATACGTTCCCAGGCCAAGCCGTTTAACCGCTTTCATGGGAATGTTGTAAACAATTTAATCGTGTGAAAGGTCATATGTTTAAAAAAAAAACAACAAAAAACAAAATAAAACATATCACACCTTGATTGCAAAAGTGTAAAAGCGGCACTCTGAGTGTGTTTACTCGCCAAATCTCGCTTTACAAACCAGCGCACGCCGCATGTAAGGACAGACACAGGAGACGTGTTCAGGCACAGACGCTTTTAAAATATATTTTAAAAAAAAAACATTTTTTTCTTTTTCGCATTGTATCACAATGAAACAATTTCCGCTCTGTTCTGTGGTTAGTTAAGGACAACTTTTCAAAAGGAAGGCCATCACACACACACATTTCTGTGTTCTGAAGTGAAGTGATGGCGGTCTCTGTTTAAAACCAGCGGAGTGTGTGCGTATGTGTGTGTGTGTGTGTGTGTGTGTGTGTGTGTGTGTGTGTGTGTGTGAGTGCATGTGTGCGTGTGTATAAACAAACGCCGTATGTGGAGATTAACAGCGTGTGATGTTCTCAGTGACAGATCTGGATCGGGAGAAGAGAACGCACTCGGAGGAGCATCAGATGTGATCAGCGCAGCCGAGGGACGCTGGAGAGGAAGTGTGTTGTCCATCCGAGAGCGAGAGGTGAGCTCGGCCTTCTCTTCTTCTTCTTCGACTCGGTGTCCTCCTTCTACTTCTCTTTATTATTATTATGATTATTATTATTGGTATTATTATTATTATTAAGTTGAGATTTTTGGGGATTACCTGTCACATCACGAGAGCTCGTATTGTCTCGGCTCGTATTAACAGTGTGTCTGGACCCCCCCGGCTGGACACGCCGTCCTTTAAGCTGTAAACGGACCTCTGGCTCGCTAAGCCTTGTGCATGAGCGTTAAAAAGTTAAAGCTGTTTACGCCGCCCTGATGGCTAACAGCTACTCAGCAGTGGTGTGTCGAATGCAAATCGCTCCTAATCCGTCCGCGCTCGTGTGGTTTGAGGTCACCCAGTGATTTATCATCCGAATTGTTTATATTTTCTTCACCTTCCCCGACTTCCTCCCTCTCTGCTGCCCCCTGCGTTGTGAACGGATGTGTGTGAGAGAGAGAGAGAGCGAGCGAGAGCTATTTTAGACTCGGCATGTGGATCATCTGATGCAACACGAAAAAATCCTACCCAGAATGCTTTTACAGGGCTCTGATCTGGGATCAGACGGAGCAGTTTGGTCCCGGATCAAACAGGGGGAAAAGAGCACCAGGCTGATCCCGGACCAGTGGCCAAGTGATCCAATTCCAGATCAGTTTCAAAGACGAAGCGATCCTGGTTCTAGATGAGTCAGAAACGCACGAATCCAATCTCGGACCCAATCTCTGATCCCAGATCAGTCTACAAAGCTTCTAAGATTCATTCTAAAAAAGCTTGAAGTGATAAAAAAAAATAATAATTTTGTTACCCGTCCATGTAAATAAAAATAAAAATCTAACAATGTTCATTTTAAAAAAAGCTCCGTCTCAGATCAAAGACAAAGCGCTTTTTATCCGCCAGCTTTCTAAAAGCCACATGAGTCCACAGGAATCCTGTCCCACATCAGTGTGAAAGGCTGCGAGATCTGATCCTGGATCAGTCCCGAAGGCCGACTTTGTGCTCAGGTGTAAGTTACCTGTCGCCGTTGCGTAACCCACCAGGAACACAATGAGTCCTTTTTCCTCCTCTGTAGAAGAGCGTGTTTGTCAGCCGTACAGCTGTTGCAGATTTATGCTAATTAGCGAGCGGTCCTGGTATTTATCGTAGCCGAGCTCCAGATCTGTTCCTAAACGTCCTGCTGTAACTGATTCATAAAACCTGGAGATCTGCGCCGTGTCGCGCTGAGCTGTTTTCTCATTTTCTAGATGGTTTAAGGGGAAGAAGAAAAAAAAAAAAAAAAAGAGAAAAAGACAATTTCCCAAATGGGTTTGCGCGACTCTTCTCTGAGGGCCGAGTGTGTGAGTGCGTGGAGTTTTGGCATCGTGGCTCCTCTCGAGAGTTTTGCATTTGCAGAGGAATTCTCTTTACACACTGTGGCATTGTTCTTACACACGCGATTCACCGTGTTTCTCTGAATCGGGCAGCACAGTGTTTTTCCATCATGGCTCATGTGGTCGGGGGTCTCATTCGGAGCACTACGTGTGTGTGTGTGTGTGTGTGTGCGCGCGCGTACGCATATGTGATATGGCAGCGGCTTTAAACTAGAGCTCTTAATATAGGCACTGACTATAGCACGCCGTCTGGCTCCTCGATAAGGCTGCACGGCTTACACACACACACACACACACACTCCGCTCCACGGCACACACTCGTCTCCCGTCGAGCAACAGCTGAGACTATTAAGCAGGGGAAGCACTCTACGGAAAAGCCCATCGCGGCAGACATTTGCGTGCGCGCACGCGTACGCGTTTGACCCTCACATGGCCTCCCGCCCGTGTGTGTGTGAATGTCAGAGCACGCGGCGGGCCTTGGCTCAAGCTCCAGGCGAGTGTATATCGTTCCTGTTCACCTCAGATGACTCACATGCAGCGCGCGAGAGAGAGAGAGAAAGAGAGAGGCGCGCACACACACACACACACACACACACACACACACACATACTGTATATATATATATATATATATACACACGTACACTATCTTCCTCACACACCCTTACCAGGAAACCAGTCCCAGTGTCACGTTTACGTCTGACCCGCGACACCTAGCGACTCTTTAAGAGCTCTTTACTGTTGAAACGTATAAGACGATGAATCACACTCGTCCCGCGGCGCGCAGGATCGCACACGTAGCTCTCTGGGTTTCCTTTCATGCTCGGACCTGCGGTGCTCCTGCGATTTTATCACTCCGACGCGGGTTTTGTTCATTGTTTCTGTCCCGTAAACAGTCGGAGCGTGCGCTAGGTGATCGACACATATACAACACGCGGTTCATCTTCACCGTCAAACACCGAACGGGATCGAAGAGACGCACGTCTGGAATTCCAAACCCCAAGCAAAAATATATATAATAATAATAATAATAATAATAATAATAATAATTCAGTGTTTCGGCTCCGGCGGTGAGAGGGGAAGAACGGCGCGACTCTCACTGGTTAGCGTTGTTCATCCTGCTTGGTGACGCGGCTTTGCGTTTTTGTTCTCGACAATGTAAAGGAAAAGTGATTACTTATATTTTTATATAATGTGTGTGTGTGAGAGATTTTTTCAGGGACGAGGAAAATTATTCAGTTACAGGTGGTTTAGTTTGATATATATGTACCTAAAAAAAAACAAAAAGAAAGGATATGTAAATTCCGAATGAAGCGAGCGTCTCGGCGTGAGCGTCAAAGCGGAGCGTCCTAGCAGACCCGGGTCTAACCGCGCCCTCCCGCCGCGGTCGGATTCCCGAATGAAGTTTTTCCGAGCGAGGAGATCCGACGGCACAAAGCCGGCTCTATAAAGTGTGTAAGTGCAGCGCACATTGTTGAATATAAACAGGACAGCCGCGGCGTGTTTGGCCTAAACACTGGGCCGTGAGTCGCGTTTCCATTGAAACAGCGCACAGATGGCGGGGACGAGCTGCCAGCAGTATTTTTGCATGAACACAGAGATAAAAACCTGTCAGGCAGTTGATGGTTAATAACCAAATTTCTTTACCAAACATATTTTGTTTAGGCAAAGAGACAGGGTGCGCAGGCAGGCGGCGCGTCGGCCCTTTAAATCCATACGCGAGCGAGCAGCCGTTTCACCCCGCGTGAGAAATGTATCTTGGATTCTAATAGGGAAGTTGTGCGTCTGCCAAGGTACATGCGTGTCCTCAGCTAACCCCGGCACCCATATGGCGCTCGGCAGAGTCCACGTGAGGATCGCTGTGAGTTTCTGGAGGGAAAAATATCTGGAAGTGGTTTGTAAAAGAGAGATGAAAAAATAAAACAGAGGTAGGCGAAGCATTCTCTCTGGCAGCAGTGCCAAGTTTACTTCTGATTTGTTTACAGCCGCTCTCTCTCTCTCTCTCTCTCTCTCTCTCTCTCTCTCTCTCTGTGAGTGTGTGTGTGTGTGTGAGTGTGTGAGAGAGAGAGAGAGAAACGGGGCCTGGGTCGGTTAGAGGAGGGAGCTGCACTCGCTCTCGGCACAAAGACACACACTGTCCTCCATTTTGGAGAAGAGGGCAGCCTGCAACTCATCTGCTGCTCAGAGTCGCAGAAGAATTCACCAGCACGCTGCGTGTAATACAAGCAAAAAATAAAAAGTAGAGGCGGGGACAAGCGTACGGAAACAAAGAACGTTAACAGGTCGTTAGCGCGTTCGCCCGTGGCTCTGAAGCGGCCCGGCGCTGGGCCGCGGGCGGCGGCAGGTAGAAGCTGGCATGAGGTAGTGCTTTGTGGGAAGTGGCTTGGAGTAGTTTGGACTCTGCCTTTTCACACACTTCACCACGCCGAGGCAACCGAGCGCACTTCATCTGCAGGAAGCGTCTGATAAAGTTCCAGACCATAAAGCAGATTATTTAGTAACCACACACGGCCCAGCGCCCGCTTATTATTTAGCTAATATTTTAAGTTTTTTTTTATGCCTCACGTTTATCTTTATCAGTGTAGCGACACGTTCTTTAACGCTCCGTAGTGAAAGGTTAAATAAAAAAATTAAAAAGAGGCTCCGAGTGCGACTTCGCTCCTTCACACCGAACCACGGGGCTTTGCTGTTTAGTGCGCTGTCTCGTAAAAGAGTCATCTGATTCTGGAAGATTTATTTCTCTCTCTCTCTCTGTCTCTCTCTGTCTCTCCGTTCTTCTGTTTGTTTAGAGCGAACGTCACATTCCGCTTTTCATTTGATCGATATCTTCAGCGTCCCGATCTTTAATATCGGAGTGGCCCAGATGTCCTTTAGTGTGTATTATATGGATACGGAGTGGTTTATGCGTGTGTGTGTGTGTGTGTGTGTGGGTGTGTATATGAAGAGGGCCGGTTTGAGGGAGCCAGGCCGGATCGAGTGTGTGTATCCAGCCAGCTGCAGGAGAGAGGAGACATTTTGTTGTCTTTCGCCGAGCGAGGGAGCGAGAGAGGTGCACCGACCTGTTGCCAGGACAAATGGTGTTGCCAAGACAATTTGGCAGAGATGTGTGGGTTTTTTTTTTTTTTTCTCTCCCTCCCTCCCTCCTTCGTTTTCACCCCTCCCTCGTTCTCGTTCTGTTTTTTCACTGACTGATGACGGCAGCTGCTTCGTGAACACCCAGCATATGGGCCGATGTTTATATACTATTAACGAGTGTGTACTACAGCCAGCTTTCATCTCCTGCACGCTCACTCTGTCCCTCACATGGAAATGTCTATATATATATATATATATATATATATATATATGTGTGTGTGTGTGTGTGTGTGTATATGTTTAGAAAGGAATTCTGGGAATGTCGACATTGTTTATCAGAGTCCGTAGCGTTGGTTAGTTCGGTCACGCGGGTTTAACCTCACGCCCGCCTCCTGATCCGCGGCTCGTCCAGCTCGTTAACGTCAGCAATTTCTGTTATCAGGGTGGAAAGGAAGAGCGTAGCGTAGCGTCTCCAGCGTCCCTAATGACACCTCCATCAAACAGGACATAAACACACACTCTGTAGTAGCGCCTCAAAACTCAGCGCTCAGGACTTTACCGTACAGTACGGAGTGACGCCTCCTTTTTTTCAGCGGTAAATACGCAACATGATGAACCGAATTTTAGCTCATTTTAACCAACAATACAAAAATGACTGAAGGGAAAATGTAAAAATGTGTCACACCGGCAAAGAAACAGCGCAGATACGTGTTTTTATGGTTGTTGGGTTTTTTTTCAGTTGTCTCGACAATGAAAAAAAAATTTTTTTTTTTATAATAATATAATATAATATAATATAATGCTGATGTTTGATGTTGAAGTCCTACATGTTTGTGACGTCACACTCAGACTCAAGCGGTGACAAAATGTACCTTCCTGTGCTTGAGTGTGAATAATACAAGGTTACAGCTTCACCTTTTTAAAAACCTTTTTATTGGAAAACCAAACAAACAGACGGGTTCTGATTTCAGCCCAAAGTCTGTCTCCACAGGCACAAATGCGCAAATCGAGTCCTCTGACTGGGTGACACTCGTGTAGACACTATGGACCCTCAATTACAGGAGAAAAGAAAAAAAAAACATCATTGTGATTATTTAGGACGATATCAAGATCGCGATACTCTAACATGATTAATCATCGACTTTGGAAATACAGTATGATGGGCTTAAACAAACTTTTGATTCTCTTGCGTTTGAAATAATTTAGCTGTGAAACATGTAAGAAAATAATAATAAAAAAGCAAAACAATGTTTATGTTTATGCTATTTTTCCATTCATCTCATTATACACATGAGCAGTTGAGGGTTAAGGGCCTCACTCAGGGGCCCCAGCAGTGCCAACGTGGTGAAGGTGGATCTCAGCCTGATACCTTCCGACCTGTAGTCCAACTCCCTCACCCCTGCCTGAGACGCCCCCATTTCTGTTTCAGTTACCCAAGGGGTCGGGTTTGATGTCCTGGAACGCCAATCAGTCTAATCTGTAGGTCTGTGGACTGTGGGAGGAAACTGGTGCACCACCGAGGAAACCCACCAAGCACAGAGAGAACATGACACATACAGACCCAGAGACAGGAATCGAACCCGGACAGTGCTAACCAAAAAGCCACCGATTAGGAAGAGGATCATCGGTGTCCCCAAATTGCTCGTGTTTTGTGAATGTGTGTGTGTGTGTGTGTGTGTGTCCTGCCTCGTACCCCTGAGTCTCCTGGGATAGGCTCCAATCCCACCCCCCCGTGACCCTGTATACAGGATAAGCGGCGGCTACTGAACGCTGAACGTTTCTGATCGGGTCGGTACTGATGCTCTTCCACACAGACATGATGTTTCTCAGCTTTTTCTTCTGTTGTTGGGATTAAAAGTCTCCTGGAGGCTGAAATAAAAAACGAAATTATTATTCGAATTTGCTTTGAGGACGAGCGTCTGTGGGTCCACCTCCCGTCCCTGACACGCCGATGTAAACCGCACGCTACGCGGGTATAGATGTCTGATTAAACTTTTAAAAGATCTTCACTTTGTCATTTCTTTTTCTTTTTCCTCCTTTCAGACCTTTAATTAGCTCGTTCGATAAAGGAAACAATAAGCATCAGTGTGTTTCTGCGAAGCTTTGTCCCGACACGTCGTCCTCGCAGCGCTGTCATTAATCGCAGAAGGTCAGGTTTCTTTTTCGGCCAGATTGAGAATTATTCATTGGGATTACGAGCAAAACAACGCCTTTGTTCAGCCGAGCGCTTAAAACTTCACGAGCAGCCAAGGCTGTCTGTACAGCTTCTTCTGTTTTCAACTTAACCACACACACACACTCTCTCTCTCTCTCTCTCACACACACACACACACACACACACACACAGGTATGAACGTGCTTCTTTGCCTTACGCATGCACTTAAATTCTCAGACATTTCAGGACAAATTTTTTTTTTTAAAAGATAGATAGATCGACCTTGGTCTCAATGAAGGTCAATCATTTTCACGGGACTCTAATCATCTTATGAGTGTCGAAATCTCCTCATTCAGCTCTTCCGGTTCTCTTTTGTTACGTTGAGAGTTTCTTTATGAACTGGGCCAGTTATACAACATGCTGCTGATGTAACACTATAAAACATTAAAGCAACAGGCAGCGTGATACGTGTGTGTGTGTGTGTGTGTGTGTGTGTGTGTGTGTGTGCGTGTGTGTGTGCGTGTGTGTGTGTGTGTGCATGTGTTTGACTCGCCGTAGACAGCTTTTTCTCCCGCGTATGATTCTGCAGTTTACTTTCTGCAACTGTCACTATTCACACACAGACCTGTAACCCGTACAGCTCCCTCCCTCCCTCCCTCCCTCCCTCCCTCCCTCACCCGCCGCGTTTCCTGTCCTGTCCGACTTGCCGTAGTTCTGGGGTTTTTCCCCAAACCGTGATGTAGAATCAGTTCAAGATTTTAGTTACTCATCCACGTGTCACTGTGTTACCTGGTACCGGTTCGCTGGTTCGCTGGTTTACCCGCGTAGTGTGTTTGTGTCCCGCTCAGCTCTCCGTAGTCCTGCTGTACTACCAGTCGGTACCACCGGTTTGGACCAGAATTTAAGCCAAAAGACTAATAATACATCTGCAGTGAGAGTTTCGCACTAAGTGAATGGTGTTGTCCTGTGCGGCTCACCATAGCTGCAGTAAACAGCTGTATATTTCTGTAACAGCTGGATGCAATAAAACATAAATGACGGAAAAATGTTTCTAACTGTTCAGGTTACAGTAAATGAGTTTGTTTTTAAAATCATGATTTACATTTTTGGAACATTGATTATTCACACACACACACACACACACACACACACACACACACAGGTGGCTTAAACTTTGAAAGATTAAAATTTTTGTAATTACACATTTAACAGTATCATAGTTACTGTTATGTTTACAGTTTATGTTTCGGTACTTGTGCATTCGGTCAGTTCATGTTTCGGTACTTGTGCATTCGGTCAGTTCATGTTACGGTACTTGTGCATTCGGTCAGTTCATGTTACGGTACTTGTGCATTCGGTCAGTTCATGTTACGGTACTTGTGCATT
>JAQMYJ010000017.1:978324-990560 GCA_030014305.1 Clarias laeviceps
TTTATTTTACAGTAAATTTGCACTTGTCTTGTTTATTTTACAGTATACGTGCGCTTGTCTTGTTTATTTTACAGTAACTTTGCACTTGTCTTGTTTATTTTACAGTAAATTTGCACTTGTCTTGTTTATTTTACAGTAGACGTGTAAAAAATGGCAGCAGAGATAAAAAACAAAAACACTTCTGGGCGTACACCTCCGTGACCCCGTCTACACAATTCTTGTCACATTTTTATTAAGTTGCACGTTCGACATGTCATTTCACATTCCCTTATCTAACACACACGTGAACGTGAGGGCAGTGATGTGTCTCAGTGTAGAGAAACAACAAAGATTTTAGAACATATTATTTGATTCATTCTATTTACTTTTTATTACATTTATCTAATTTATTTAATGATTTTTGTAAACCTGCTTTGCGACCATGGCCACTGAATTTTGCCTATAACGTAGTGAATATAGAAAAAACACTTTGTGAGCTGGATTTGAATCCACTGATAGGAGCGCGCAGTCTAGATAGCTAATCGGCTAAGCACTGATAAGCATCTGTGGTTTGCTCTCGACGTCACGTTAGCGCTGTTGCATGATGCGACCTGCTACCTGAGGACAAGAAGTGAGTTAGAGGAGTTCCTGGGAGGCCGGGGTTCCAGACGTGGAGCAGGCAGTCCGATGATGGCTGCGAAAACTCAGTGCATTAGTGAAGCAGGGGATTATAAAGAGAAATAAAGGGTTTTTAATTGTTGGCGTTCTGTGATTCCCTACAATCAGAAGTCCCAGTTTGACTTGAACGCCCCTCACAGGAGAGCAGGCTTTAAATACTGTGCTGTCTGTGTAGACGTTTTGGCCCGTGTGAATACTAATGCAGGACGTGATTAAGATCTCCAGCGTTTACTGACGCGATCGATGTCTAAAGCAGCGTCTCACAGAGCCTATATAAAGCTCAGGGAAGTGCTGTTATTCCTGGATAATTGATTTGATTGTTATCTAAATAGAAATGTCTTTCTTTTCTTTTCTTTTTTTGTTGTTTTGTTTAAAGCGTCATCTCGATTGGAAACGCTTCTCTCTGTGGCGGGTCTGTACGGCACGCTGGGGATGAAAACCGAGTTCTGACTTGAGATCCGACATTCAGGTGTTTGTAAAAAGTCGTGTTAGTAAAAGTAGAGTTTGACGTGGCTGTGATCTTTAATCTCAGTTTGTTAGGACAGCAGTCGGGTGTTTCGTAACGTGTAGAATATAAACATGTGGCACGAACCGTCTTCAGCACGTCCTCCTTACTTACATCACCTCCCAGCGTGCGGCAGACGTCCCTATCCAGAGCGACTTACATTCCATCCCATTACACGTCTGAGCAGTTGAGGGTTATTGGCAGTGGGAATTTGGTAGTGATGGGGTTTTTAACCTTCTGATCAGCGCTCCAATGCCTTTAACCCCATTCTTACTTTTTACTAAGTAACGCCGGAACGCTTTGTTCCGGTTTCTTTGATGTTTGATGTCTGCTTTAGAGGATTTGCTGCTTTTAAGTGAAGTATTGTTATATTACTATTTTTAGTATTATTGTCATTATTATTATTATTATTATTATTACTATTATGATTACGGAAGGTGATCTGGATTCCTGGCACCTGCCTCCGGTTTCCAGCGAAGGAAAAGGAAAAGCTGTAACGGCTAATCTTCAAATGCAAATCAATCACAAACGCCTGGAACGCAGCTAAAGGCAGGCGCGGGTTGAAAACCGTGCTAAAGGTCAACCCAGGCGAGCGGCGGCGCTTTTACGCCACTGAAAGCCCTTTGTCCTCGAGCGCAGTCCGGAAGCGTCTCACCTTTTCAGATGAGAGGGATTTGACGGAGGAGAGAGAGAGAGATCTCATAGCGGTTATTATTCATAGTCGTGTTTTATTTATTTATTTTCTTTCTCTCTCTCTCTCTCTCTCACACACACGCACGCACACACGCACGCACAATCCCATTCAGCCGGCACGAGGCACTTCAGTCTAACCTGCCCTTAAAGTAGATGACTCTTCAGCGATCATCCTTTTTTATTTTTTCCCAGCTTTGGCTTTATGATCCGGGCTTCTTCTTCTTGTCGCGGCGGTTATTGACCGTCGTTCTTGCGCGACGTTTCCGTGCCTACTTATCCTTCAGAGACACACGCGGTGCCGTCGATTCACAGACTTATCCCTCATCGCACACTCTGCGTTCTCGCGGCTAAGCCTGGTGTGTAAGAAACACGCCTCGCTACCTAATTATAAGAAAAGATAAGACGAACGTTGTTGCGTTTAAAAAATAAAAGAAAAAAATGCAACAGCGCTCACTCTGATACACGACCCGCCTTCACAAAAACACTTTAGAAAACGTCTTAAAGAGCACAGCATCGTCTGGGACGCACCAGCTCTTCAGATAGAAGCAATCAAAACACGTAAACTTGTTTTAAATCTAAGAGAAGACGGTTGCAATCTGTGTGTGTGTGTGTGTGTGTGTGTGTGTGTGTGTGTGTGTTTGCGTTAACGTCAGCGTGTTAACATTCTATTCATCAGGTCTCATCTCTTTCAACAGCTTCTTCACACGTTCGCTCAGCGGCGCTCCTCGATGATGTCATTCCTGGGATCGCGCGCGGGCCGGCGCTTCAGCGTCAGGGTCATGGCTCGGGTTCCACGTTCCCCCTCGAGATCCTGTTTCCTTTTAACGCTTTGTTCTCTTGGGATTTACAGATATGTACATACATAGCGCACGTGTCAGCGTGAGCGTACGGTTACTCCCTGTGGTCCATCTGTTGCCTCGGGAACAAGTATTGGCACCCCAGGAGCTCCGTGCGCGCCGCCGCGACCCTGATAAAACGATTCCACGCTCGCATGATGATTTACGTCGAGATTTCCTGTTTCTTATACACAGAGACGGACGCCGAGGCGTGACCTCACGCTACACGTCATTATCGATATCGCAGTTATATATGTATATATATATATAGAGAGAGAGAGACGTATCACGGTATGGCGTGGGATTCCATACCTCGTAAGGACTGCGTTAAAAATAAAGCGTTGCTCATCACTCAGTTGGGACGATTAACCAGATTAGACATCCAATCCTCTCCGGCTGAAACGGCATGAGAGCGAGCGCGAGCCACGAAAAATTTAAAAAAGACCTCGCTTTAGTTTCTAATCAGCCGAGGAGTCCTGGCACCGAGCGGAGCCCTCGGAACAGGAGCCTTTTCACACGTGCTCACACTCCCGCCGGTGCCAGAATTCCTGCCGTTCAGCCGCACGGATGGCGCGAGCGCATCGCCGCCGTGTTACAGCGTGACGAGAAAACACGTCGCGCCACGTTTCGCCGTTTAATCACAACGAGCAGCTCATTCACCAGCTCGGATTCATCACAGGGCAGATCGTCCTGGCTCCGCAGGCGCCTTTGTGTGTGTGTGTGTGTGTGTTTCTCATTTCTAATTTATCCAGGATAATTATAACTAGCAGCACCTGATTACTTTGGAAACTAATCAATGGCTCCGTCCCAAAAACTGGATCTCGTGTCAGCGTGGGAGATTTTAGAACAGCGTCCCGCATGCTGATTGGTCAGGAGGTGTTGATTAATTCTCTAGAGCTGCAGTTCTGACGGTCACGCATTTATTTATTTTTTTTTTTTTAAGGCGCTGGTCCTACCACGTTATCGTCGCTATGGTAACAGGTCATTCGTACAGAGGATGAGCCAGGTGTAATCAGTGAGGGAGGGAAGGAGTCTCCAGTGTCAGCGCTGAACCACAAAGTGTAGGAAAAAAATATATTTTTTTAAACAATATATAAAAATCTTATTTTTTAAAATCCTTTTCAAACTTTAAAAAAATAATAATAATAAAATTCAATGAAAAAAATATTTTTTTTAAAAAAAGGAAAAATCTTTTTAAAAATCTTTTTGTATAAAAGACAAAAACTTATATTTATATATATTATAAATTTATAAATAATTATAATAAACTTGAATATATAAAAATCAATACATTTCATAATTTTTTTTAAATTTTCTGTGATTAACTTTGTGACGTGTGTTACATTTCTGTGCTGTAAGAGGAATAAAACACACCTGCTCACTGTTTAGCATAAGAATGTAAAAGCACCACACACACACACACACACACACACACACACCTTGTCTGATTAATAATGTATCTTATCCTCTTGTAACTTTTTTTTTTCCCCAATCCGTCACGTTTGACACAAATTAATCAAGAATAAATTTTTTTTTTTTTTTTTTTTTTTTACATCCACCCACCGTCAGGAAAAAAAAAAGGAAGAATAAAACCTCCCCGTAACCACCGGAGAGGGATTTTCTCCCGAGCCTCGGCCTCGCCACCGGCAACACACACTTAAGATGAATTCACAGAGACTTTATTATTAATTTTTTTTTTTTTGGGGGGGGGTTTTGATTTCTTTTCTGTTTGAGAGAGAGCAGCAGCAGTGGAGTGCGCATGTGGAAAGCTGCAGCCCGGTCCTGTTCCAAATCCAGGCCATCACTTTAGTGATTGAAGCGGCGCACAGGGGTGAGAGGTGAGGCGCTGAGGGAGCACCGCCAGCTCTGGTGGGCGTTTCACTCCATCGCCGAGACCAAGTCTCTTCATTTATTTATTTATTTACTTATTAAAAGAAAAAAAAAGACTCTGCTGAACTTCTCGTTCTTACACCAGACTCAACACAGATTCCTTTTTTATTCTTATGCTATACAATTATGTTTTTTTTTTTGGTTTGTTTTGTTTCTCGGGGTTTTTTTTTTTTTTTTTAGCCAGAAAATTTGGCAGTTGCTCTGCTCTGCCTGTAGCACCATGATAAGACGGTAATTGTGTGTGTGTGTGTGTGTGTGTGTGTGTGTGTGTGTGTGTGTGCGCGTGTCCGCTCCAGGGTTCGAGCTGTTCAGCGGTCCGTCACATGAGCAGTCAAATGCTTCACCTTCTGTTGAAACGGCTCGTTATGTTGCGAACGAGCTCACGATCACGAGACGCCGGAAATCTCACCGCCGCTCGCGCAGTAACACACTCTCGCTTTTATTATATTGTTTTAATGAATGCATTAATTCATTTATATGTTATTGGTGGAATTGAGGCACTTAAAAAAAATTCTGTCCGTGATTCTCAGATTTTATTTATTTATCCATTTTCATTCAGCTTCATTCTGTGAGTCTTATTATTATTATTATTATTATTATTGTTTTCCACACGCTGACATAAACCGTTCCCTCTCTGCCTCGTCTCATCTCCTGCGACAGACGTGTTTGTGATATTTTGTTTTAAACCGAGGTTGTGAAAGTACATTAAGTGTACGAGCGATTGTCTAAACGCTTTCTCTTAACGAGTGTTTGTTTGCGGCGTTTATTGGCAAACACTACCTGCTACAACAATTAGCCGTAATTAAGCCGGGTTACTGCTGGAGGTCACATTACCGTTAGCGCTAATGAGAGGGGACTGACATTACCGCATCAAGCCTTTAGCGCTCTGATTAGCTTCCAGAAACTCACACACGGAAACGCCGTCATGAAGAAGGTTCAGATAAATAACACACACACACACACACACACACACACACACACGAGGGAGAGTTTAAAATGCACTGTTTTTTTTTTTTTTTTGAAAGACCTCCTGCTTTATACACGAGCTTCCAGAGTTCCAGCTTTTGCTTTTATTTACATGCAGATTTTTATCCTGCTAATGGTTTACTTCTTTTTTCTTTTTTTTCACACCTTTGTGCTGGTCATGTGACTGCGGGAGAGACGCTGAAAAAAAAGGAATTCGTTATAATCTGGGATGAATCTGTAATCTCCTCCCAGAGCCGAGCGTAACGCCGCTCCTGATCTCTCCATCATCTCTGACTTCCTGCCCTTTGTGTTCCTCTAATGATGTGGGATGATGTCATTCCCATCAATCTGTCAATCCACACCTCCGATCGGTTCCTCTTCTGGGGATTGGAGGGGGGCATCCTAAACATGAGAGAGAGAGAGAGAGAGAGAGAGGGATGGTACTGGAAATATAGAGAGACAAGCGGAAAGAGAAGATAAAATGTAGAGAGAGAGAGACACACACACAATAATCATGATAGATAGATAGATAGATAGATAGATAGAGTAGGTCAAGGCTAAAGAGAAAAAGAAAGATGGATAGAGAGAGAGAGAGAGAGAGAGAGATTGATGTGGATACAAAGAGAGAGACAGAGAGACATTGTGTAGACAAAGACTGATAGAAGTAGACAGAAAGAGAGAGAGAAACAGAGAGAAAGAGACAGATAGTGTTAGGAAGACTAAGAGAGAGAGAGAGAGAGATATATGGATAGTGAGACAGTTGGACACAGAAGGTGATATATATATATATATATATATATATTAAGAAAGGCAGATAGACATAGAGAGAGAGAGAGAGAGAAATGTACACACACTTCAGGAAAAGAAAAATAGAATGATGTACAGTATTTTATATAAATATAATATTAATAATATTATCATATGATTATCATAATATTATCATATATAACATATAGCAGTTAAATTTAGTATTAAAATATTTATACAAGTTTTTCTTTTCCTGAAGTGTGTGTACATTATTTTGAGAGAGAGAGAGAGAGAGAGAGAGAGAGACGGCTAAAACTCATTCAGTGCTGTGAAAATGAAAAACATAAAATTTTATCTTATGAATTATGGCATTTGTAGGAAAATATGAGAAAGCTTTCCACAGCATTTTTAACTTCCTGTCCGTGTGCCGAGGCGGGACTGTCCTGTCCCTCCAGCTCGGCAGGAACTCCTTATATTCCTCTAAAACAGGAGGCCTGAGAGAAACGATACATCAAAACTATCGGTGCCAGTGCAGGACGCGTGATTAGTTCTGCTCGGGTTCCGGACGAGCTCAGAGCAAACGAACACAATATAAATACCAGATCTGATCCGGTTCACGTCACGTCGCATCACTTATCCCTCACTGTACAGAAGGGGGCGCTGATCAACATTAACCCAGCATGATCTCGCGACACGTACTGTAGATCTGGGCGTGGCCCGTAAAGCTGATTTCCAAACGTGGACCTCCTGGAGCAAATCCTCTGTTTCAGCCAATTACGTGCATTTACATATGAAAACGATGTCGCTAACGGCGGCTCGTCTGTCCTGAGGCTAGCTCAGAGATTTTTTTCACACACGTTCAGCTTTTTATTAAAATAATTCTTTTCACCACGATGTACGAACAAAAACAGAGCGCTAATCAAAGAGCTGGAACGATGAAAGAAATTTTAAGAACGCAAGTCTTTCAAGTCACCTCATAGATAATCACTATTGCAATAATGTAACTGCGGTCACGAGTTCAGTCTTGCAGTTTCTGACTTTGTGATGGACGGAATTCTAAGTGATATCATGAGGCCGGAGTGCAAGAGGAAGTCGCTATCCGCCCTCTTCCACATACTTGACGCTTACGACAGGCCAGTGTTCGCTTCGTTGTTCATTAAAACTGAATGAACACAGGCGATAATAATAAAGATATCTTCCAGTATCGTGATATGATCTCTCACGGCCTTCGTGAAGGTGAAGCTGCCGTGCGTCCCCGAGCTCCCGAAAAGAGCGAGAACAAGAGCATTAAGTGCTGAAGCGTTCAGAAAGAGAAGGTGATTTATCACCACATCGCACGTTGGCCCAGTGAGAGCGTGCAGGGGAAATGAGTAAGCTGGAGGTTTTTCGTTTGTCATACACGAGGTGCCGTGCAGAAGTTGGCAAAGATGTAGAAACACACACACACAGCCGACGGGTTTTAGGAGAGAAAAACCACACACACATAAAACAACAACCACAACAACTACGTGTGTGTGAGCATTCGAGCTTGAATCATCAAAATCACAGAATCCTCGAGTCGCTCACCAAAAGGCGAAACGTTCCCGATCAGTCCGCCTGAGGAACGCGTGAAATTCAGCCTGAAATAAAGCCAGAGTGTTTTGCTAACCAACAGGAGGAGGTTTTGGGGAAGAGGGAAAAAGAAACCAGGCCGAATCAGTCCCAGTCCTCTCTCCCCTCCTTTTACTCCTCCTCTCTCTCTCTCTGTGTGTCTCTCTCTCTCTCTCTCTCTCTCTCTCCGGAAGGCCGACTTGGCCCCGAGCCTGAAGTGCACAGGGTCGTTTCAGGTCAGCCCCGGAGTGTTTGGTGCATAGGAAGTGCACTGAGTTACACACTCGCTCTCGTTCACTTCCCCGTTTTCACGTGCCAGAGAGAGAGAGAGAGAGACGGAGAGACTCGAAGTGCCGCTCCGAGGACGCGTGAAACAGCAGGCCCCGAGACTGGGGGGGGGGGCGGCAACCGATCGCACGCGCTTTTCTCCCGGGGGGGGACATTAGCGCCGCGAGAGTGTTACATGTGAAGCGCACGAGGAAGGGAAGGGGCACCGTGTCGCCTCTCGGCCGCGGACATGACCGAACAGGTCGGCAGCTTTAAGCACTTTTCTTTCCTTCTTTCTTTCTTTCTGTTTTGTTTGTTTGTTTGTTTTAAATTGACTCTGCTTGTGTGTGTGTGTGCGCGCGCACACACACTAGCTTCTGGGCGCTTTAGCATGATGCTGCTGTTAGCTTTTTGGGCTGGTGTGTGTGTGTGTTCTTTGGCATTGTGGAAAGTGGGAGGACGGTGCGTGCTCGTGCTCGCGCTCGCGCTCGGAGGTACGGGTTCGATCGGAATGCGTGTTGCTACACGTCGGGTTTGTATTTCGAAAGATGAAAGCGCGAGTCGCGCGCGGTTTTGGGCTGAGCCTGAATACCGCCGAGTTACAGAATGAAGCCCTTTAACCGGACAAACGCTCAGACTCCAGTTCACTCTGGATTGTGTGTGTGTGTGAGAGATTAAAAACATTTCTGGAGACCAGTTTATGTTTCCTGCGATACAAAAGTTTCCCAGTAACACCAGCTCCTCTCCAGTACGAGCCAAAGTAAATATCAGAGAGAGAGAGACAGAGAGAGAGACAGAGAGAGAGACAGAGAGAGAGAGAGAGAGAGAGAGAGAGAGGCCTAGTTTAGAGTGACGCTGCAGATCTGGACCGGTCCAGTTACAGCTGACGGTACGTTTCTTCCCGAATCAGAGAAAAACTGCCACATGTTTAATTCAGGGGTTCGCTGTGGTCCCGCCCACACACCTGACCCGACCTCATTTCCAGATGTGACCCCGAGCCGCCTCTGGCTTCAGCGTCACCTCAGCAGACCTCTCCGCTTCACCCCACGTCTTTTACCGTCTGTTTCTCCCTTTAGTAAAACACACACACACACTTGTCTCCGAGCTTGAGAGGTTAATGCACTTATTTATATACAATACACACACACACACACAGTCAGCCAAAAAAATGTACACACACTTCAGGGAAAGAAAAACTTTTCAATTCTCAATTCATCGCTATACAATTTTTTATATATTGATATATACAGTATGATAATATTATTAGTGTTACAGTATGTTTATATAACACACATCGTACTTTTTCTTTCCTTTCCTGAAGTGTGTTTACTGTTTTTCTTGTATATATTTATAATCATATATATATAAAAATGCAGTTTATTCTCATTCTGGAAACACGTCACGGACTCCGATTGGTCCGAAGGTGCTGATTAATTCTCCGTAACGCCGCCTCCGACACTGATGTACTAGTTTCGTATTAACGCGGTCGCTCTGATACGTGGTAATGGTTTCTATACCAACAGGTCTTCACAGGGACGCGGACGGCTCACGATCAGACCTTCTGTCTTATCTTATGGACGGAAAGATGGACGATGCCTTGAGGTCACGGTTACGGAGAGAGTCTGCAGTGTGAGCGCTTTGAAGCTGTAACTTTAAAGCCGAGATTCTTTGAAGTTAGAGTATCATGTAAAAAGCTGTGTTGTTGTTGTAGGTTTTTTTTTTTTTTACTTTAAAGCTGAGGTTCTTTGATGTTAGAGTAACGTGACGCGCTGTGTGTTTTTTTTTTAAATGAAAAAAGCGAAGGAGCGTTACAGCGGGAAAAAAGCGAGAGGAACCTGCTGTTACAGGAGAATAATCAGCTTCAACTCCACTTCGTCACACCACTGTGCCGCTGATTGTGTTACTCTACCAGCTATGTGTGTGTGTGTGTGTGTGTGTGTGTGTGTGTACTGTGCAGGTGATGAGGTTCGCGTCCCGGCTCTCAGGTAAACACTTGAAGTCGTTTCTTTGACAGCCGTCTCAGGTCGGGATCCAGCGGCCCTGGACCGCCGCCGCCGCCGCCGCCGCCGTCGTCTCCTCCACAAACGCACACATGACGGAGGCGGCGCGTAGGTGTCCGTTAATGTTGTTTGCCAATGCAAATGACGGATCTCGTGCCAAGCGCCGGTTCATACGCCGAGAGCAAAAAGTAAATCAATTACAAACCACCCGAGCCGACGCGGAGCAGCCGCATCCCGCCGAGCCTTACGTTTCAGCCGCATTATCCGCTAATTTCCATGTTTAGACATAATTGCAGCAGGAGTTAAGTTTTAAAGCACTCAGCTCCATGATTGATATTGTTCATTAATTTAATTAGCGCGCAGAACGATAGACGGACGGCATCAAAAAGGCTCCGAGATTGAACGCCGCTCCTTCCGCCATGAAGAACGAAAGCTATTTTCTGCTTTCAGTCAGTGACGAGCGATTTATTTTAATTGGATGATGGGATGTTCGAGCGCGCAGCCGAGCGCCGTGGGTGTGCGGAGCGCTCGGACCCTCGCGAAAAACATTCGCGGGGAGGGAACGCCGAGCTCGGAGGGTCACGCAATTTCCAGACTAATCGCTTTTATAGTATTAGCACTGTATTTTATTTAGTTTTATTTATTTATTTATTTATTTATTTTTTAAAAAAGCATCCTTAGTCAGTCCCGTTGTGCGTGATGAATGGAATTATGGGAAGGACACGTGTTCTGCTGCTTCAAAGGGGAACGCTCCCTTTGGTAGGCAGAGAGGATTTAGGGAGAGAGTAAGAGTGTGTGTGTGTGTGTGTGTGTGTGTGTGTGTGTGTAAAATAATCAGTGATGAAGCGGAGACAGAGACAGAGCGTCCACTCTTAGGTGTTTTATTCCTTTTACACCGCAGCAGGAATCAGAGTGTTATTTGTTAAAGGAAGCCACATGGAAGCCTTTACGTGTTTATACTGTAAATACAGTTCTAGGTGCGAAACAAGTTCCTCAGCTTCGTCACCGCGGCTGGTCACATGACCTACAATATCCTCTGAGCTGAAAACCTGACACTGGACACTGGAGACTCCTTCCAGAAAGGTTAAAGAAACGGCAAAAAAGAAAAAAAAAAAAAGGCAAAACATCCGTCTCCAGCTTTGAGGTCAGGTCAGGTCAGGCTTAACATCTTTTTAAATCCCGCCTTCTGCGTTGTGATTGGCCACAAGAACTCAGTCTCGTCCCTGATTGGTCAGATGTGAGATTTGGAGCCAGTCAGAGCTCCTTCCTCAGCCAGAGACCCGGTGGATGAAAGTGTGAGAGAGAGAGACGGAGAATCTCTTTCCGGTCTCAGGACTGGAAGCTCGACTCGTCACGTCTCTCCTAACGTCACCCCCACGTGAGACGGTGAGAGAACACGTTTATTCCGACGACGGAGGCCACGTGATATTCACCCGCAGAAGGTTTACACTCCGCTGTCGCTCCCACCGGACCGGACCGGACCGGACCGGGTCAGACTGTTCTGACTGATGTGGTCACATGACTGGGCTGTTGCATACAGACACACACACACACACGTGCACTAAGGTGTTAATCCAGCACTACTATATGATCAGTATTTGTGCTGTGATGGGGACGCAGCGGGCCGTGTGTGTGTGTGTGTGTGTGTGTGTTAGAGATGCTCCACAGCGGCGCTGTCTCTGGGGCTCGGCGTCGGGGAAACGAGGGAGAAAATGAGGTCAGCGTATCACTCAGGCTCATTAATATATTTATGTCTGTATTACGGCGCGCAGCGCAGAACAAACACGCCAAGAGACGGGCCGAGCCGAGCCGAACCGAGCGGTGAACCTGAGCAGCGAGGCGAGCGCCTAGACAGGCAGCGGCGAACCGAACCGAACCAAACCGGCGAGCCGAGCGCCGCCCGCCACCAGGACATCACGCCAGTCCATATTTACATATTCAAGATTTTGATTATTCCAAAGGGCTGACATCCCTCTCTCTCTCTCTCTCTCTCTCTCTCACACACACACACACACACACACACACACACACACTTGCCCCAACCTCACCTTTCCCCTCCATCCCAATCTCTCTCTCTTTCTTTCT
>JAQMYJ010000017.1:1006295-1041094 GCA_030014305.1 Clarias laeviceps
ACACACTATATACACACACATATACACACTATACACACACACACACTATACACACACACATATACACACTATACACACACACACTATAAACACACAATATATACACACACACTATACACACACACACACTATATGGACACACATATACACATATACACACTATACACACACTATATATATACACACTAAACACACATATACACACTATACACACTATACACACACAATATATAAACACTAAAACACAAACATACACACACTATACACACAAACTGAACATACATTATGTACACACACACACACACACAACAGTTTATACACACTAAACATATACATTATGTACACACACTGAAACACACAATATAACACAGTAACACACACACATGTACATGTACACACACTGAAACACATACTATATACACACACACACATATATATATATACACACATACTATACACACACACTGGACACATATATAAATGTACTTACACACATAATATATACACATGCACATGTACATACACTAAAACACACACACAGATCTCCCACATACACACAATAAATACACACCCATGTACACAAACTAAATTATTCACACATACACACACACACACACACACACGTATACACATACACACATACCATACACATACCATATACAACACACTACACACAGACACTTATGCAACACTGCAATACATACACATTATACACACACACACACACTTAAACCCACACACATACTATCACACTTCTCACACTCACATACAAACATTAAAACACACACACATACATTCACATACACAAACATTTACACACACACACACACACACACACACACACGCAGAAACACACACACCGAATGGCTGGAACAGTTCTGCACCAGCCGTGTGGAATGAAGTGTTTCAGCACTTCAGCGTCTGCTGTTCACACACACTACAGCACACAGCGTGGATGAGCTCATTCAGTCACACACACACACACACACACACACACACACACACAGAAGTGTTGGTGCGCAGTAGCGCTGATATTCACTGTGTTATGATGAACTTGTGTTATGGATTAGGATTAGGGTTGTGCTGCAGCATCGTACACGTGTGTTGTTTGTTACTTCACGTGTTTAACGTCCAGCCTTCCTTTCCTAAAAAGGGGAGATGAAACTCCGCCCACTTCCTCCACCTCGGTAAACAGAGATGTGTGTTTCCGCTCAGCTATGAAACGTAACTTTCGTGTGACTATGTTTAGACACGTCTGAACTATGGCCTCCCAGGAACTCCTTTAATGTCTCTTTCCTTTAATGGAATCATCAAAGGCGTTCTGTTTTTTCGTAGCACGACACACACAAGCTCATACCGCCCACCGCACCACTTACCTACACGGTACAGGAACTCGGCTGGGAATCATCGCACGGTCCTGACCGCGTTCCAAGCCATGTTCACACATTTGGCTCGTTTAAGGAGTTCCTGGGAGGCCGGAGTTTCAGATGTGACGCAGGGGATTTTAAAGGGAAATAAATGTGGGGGGGGAAAAAAAACAGGTTTTTAACTCTCGTAACTGTGTTCTGTTATTCATTCTGTTCAATCGAAAGTCCCGCTTTGACTTGAAAGGCCCTCATTTTCGTTTTGTTTGTTTTTATTAGTCCCTACTGTGATCAACCTTGACATTAAACCCCATGACAGGGGAAGGGAGAGTTGTTACAGCGCCCCCTGCCTGTGATCGGGTGGGAAGTTGATGTGATGGAAGCAGGAAAATCGGGCGAGCGTAAGCATCCGAGTGACTCTTAACAAGTTGTGACGTCTACCACGTCTACCACGTCTACCACGTCCACACGGAGACGAGCCTGTTAATGAGTTGATTTAGAAGGTTGAGCCGGTCAGAGCGTCTCCGAAACAGCAGCTCTTGTGACGTGTTTCGCGGTTTGCAGTGACCAGGACCTGACGAGGGTCTCCAGGGGGTCACAGACGAGCGTGTGGGGGAGGGGGGGGGTTTGATGAGGCTGGTCCGTCTGAAGGATCCGTCGCAGACGTCTCGGTGCCGGAGCCCACAGCACACCTCCAGAGGCCGCGTCTCGATGCCTCAGGGCCGCGATGTCGCGGCCGATGTGTGGAGAGGAAGAATTTCATTCCCGATCAGTCAGTCTGGCGTTTTCTTCTCTCGCCTTGGTGTAAACGCACCAGAGGAGGATTTGTGTTCCGTAAAAACACCACACTCTCGTCCACACTCCTCAAACCTGACTGTTACATAAATATCTTATAATCTACATCATTTGTTCCGATCTGGTTTTTTTTTTCTTCTCTCTCTCTCTCTCGTTTTGTTTTTGTTCTCGAAGACGACGATGAATTTTATTTGCATTCGCGTCTTCTGTCTCTGTGAGAGCGACAAGTTTTTGGCAGATTGTTAAACCAAGTCCTGAGACGCCTGTTCTGTTAAAAAAAAAAAAAAAAAAAAAAACTAATAAAAAATACAATATCACATATAATAAAAATGTGATAAGACACACACACACACACACACACACATGCAAATAAAGAGGCGTATTCAGATTCGTCAATGAGTAACGGCTGCAATACCAGACATTTACACACACACACACACACACACACACACGGTCACACTCGTACATTCCGACAGACTTTCTCACACACACTCTTTTTTTTTTCTATTCTTTCTTTCTTTTTTTTTCTTTGCTCCAGCCAGTACGAATCCCTCCAACACTCCGTCATTCGTGTTCCTTCAGGCCTGGCGAGCGGGAACTCTATTGTGGACATTCTTTTATCTGAGTAAGGATTCAAGTATTGGGAAGTGGTGCCGATCAAACGTGTGTGTGTGTGTGTGTGTGTGTGTGTGTGTGTGGCTTTATTCACCTGTACAGGCTTGTCCTTATAAGAGGAAGAGCTTGGGTGAATTTTTTTTATTCACTTCGTGTGTATTTACACAGCGAGCTGAACAATAGCCCTCGTCACAGAGCCGCGCGGATTTGGGTTTAAGGGTCGAGTTTAGATTGAGGAGATTTGTTTTAAACATACACAACGTCTCTCTCACACACACACACACAAGATATCACACATAAAAATCTAATTCACCTCACACTGAGTTCACGTGGCTTCCTGTACTCGGAGCTGCGAGGAATAAAATTACTCTCGGTAGTAAAAACACACACACACACACACACACACACACACACACACCACTTCTTCAAGTACATCGTTAATCAGTCGTTTTTTATTTTTTTTATTTTTTAAAATTCCTAATATCTGCTAGAAGTGTGAGCCAGGGGCTGCAACCTGGTCCTGCATCTCCCGTTTTTATTTATTTATTTATTTTGCGATCCAACGAATCGGTTAATTAGCGCGGCGTCAGCGCAGGACAACACTTTGTGAAGTTTCATGAAGCGATCGTGACTAGCGAGGACTCCGGAGGTCCCTCCTCTGTAGGGGTCGCGCGGAGCGTCCGTAAAAGCCCACGCCACCGCTTTATTCACCGATAACGAGCGAGGTCTCGCAACTTAATAACGAGCAGATGGACTTCACAACAACAACAACAAAAAAAAGTAGCAAAATAAAAAAAAAATTAAAAAGGGTTTAGTCAAATTCCCCAGGCTGATTGGTGTTGTGTTTGCGAGCTGCTGTTGTGTAAGTGTACAGAACACACGCACGCACACACACACACACACACACACGCAGCCACAAGCTACGAGATGGACGACGTGAAGTCTAGGCTTTAAGAGTTTATTATTAAAAAGAGGAGCGTTTTTCACTTTTGGATTAAAAGACAGACTGGTTCTTTGTACAGTCGCCGCTTCGAGGTCTTACACACACACACACACACACACACACACAGTCTGTACATATTCATACATATGGATCTTGTGATAAATTTTGGATTATTGATTATAACAGCACTTTTTTTTTTATCCAGTTATATTTATATTTAAAATTTCAACAACGAACTGTAGTTTTAAACAGCAGCTCCTTCACCAGCCGCGCGTTTCTCTCTCTTTCTCTCTATCAGAATGTAATAAGTGCAGCGTTACAAAGAAATCATAAACTCACCCTCTCACACTGGAGGCTCCTTCCATGAACGTTTAAGAAATAAAAGCCACCTGAACACACACACACACACAATCTACACGTTCTATAACACGATTAAAAGACAAATATCATCATTTGTCCGACTCCTCGCTTTTCAATACACTGTCTCCGTCTGACGACAAGCTTCCGCGTTCCGCCGTTAATTAGAGGCTGTTTTGGGCCGAGCTGCGAGTTGCTGACGCACCGCCGTGAGTCTCGGTCCTCGTGGGGCCGCGTTCAGGGAACCGAACAGGTGAAAGTCAGATCAGGACTATAGTGAGGACGATGTAACACCTACGACGCCCTCCGTGTCTCCGTCTCGTCATCAGTAATGATTCTCTTTAAGAAACCTTCCAGAATCCAGATGTTCCGATAATTTAATGATAATAATCATATATATTTATACAGTATATATAAATTCTTTCTGTATAAGATGAAGCGACACCTTTCTCATGTGTAACTCAGAAAAGAAAATGGAAATGTTTTTAGTTTTAATTGAGAAACAGTACGATGAGATGTAACTCTGAGATAACGGGGGTCAAGGTGGAACGTCAGGTTATTATTTCTCTCATAGAGCTGAACTGGTTTTTTTTTCTTTTTTTTAAATAAGTCATAATTTATTTCGTTTTCAGATTTCCTCTCTCGCCTGAGAACTGAGAAGGAGCTTTTGTGCGTCCGTGTCTCTGCAGCGTCTCTCAGCATCGTGCTTTATATCACTGTCACGCTGGAGATGTGGACGATATCGAAGACCAGATCAGACTTTAGGAGTTACAGAGCCGTCCCGAGCGAGCCAGAGACACACACACACACACACACACACACACACAGGGTTAAAGACGAGCAGATTTTAGATTCCGATCGGACACTGCGGGTTTTGTTTTTTTGTTGTTGTTTTTTTTTTTTTTTTTTGCCTGTAAGCACCTGTAAGTCGCTTAACATACAAATGAAAACGAGTCTGCGGTTTTTGTTGTGCCATGTGTTTTTTATCTTTTTATTATTATATATTTTTTTAATCCAGCACATTGCAAGAAAAGCCAAAAAAAAAAAATGCTGAGGCCACAAACTGTACTGTACAACTTATAATGCTTCGTCGAAATTTAGTTTGGAAAGGAAGAAAAAAAACAGACATCGCCGTCCTCATCACTTTTTCAGACATGTGCAGTTTTTTTTTTTTTTTTTCCCTCGAGAATAAAAGACGACTATATCCACCTCCTCGTCCCGGTGCGTGTTTAGCGTCTCCCGGATGTCCTCGAATCTACGGGGTCGGTGAGGGTGAGGGTGGGGGTGGTTTTTTTTTTTTTTTTTTTTTCATCCAGCTGGTTTAAATCGCAGCTGGTTTATTTTTGGTTTAAATTCATGTTCGATGCAGAATGGAAACACATGTCTCTGCCATAAATTCAAACTCCGTACTCGTTCACGAGCAGCTCACCAGCACCCCCTGTCTGCAGAACCGCTCCACGGCAAGCCAGGGTAGGACAAGTCTAAATGTTTTAAGCCTTTAGTCATTATTTATTTACGATGCTGAGCACGACAGGGGAGCAGCAGCTAGTCAAGAACAGGGTGTTGTTTCTTTTCTTTTTGGGATGCGGCAATAATATTATTATTATTATTATTATTATTATTATTGAAGTGCACTGCCGTCTGTTGTTCTGTACAGTGTAGAGGGGCGCCAATACATTATACAGAGCAACAGACGAGCTGCTCTTTTTCATGCCCGTGCTCATGTGCGTCTCTCTCTCTCTCTCTCTCTTTCTGTGTGTGTGTTTGCCTTCAAGGTTGCCGCCATCAGCCGCAAAGGGGATGACTGAGCGCGTCCACAACATCAACCTACACAACTTCAGCAGCTCGGTACTGGAGACCCTGAACGAGCAGCGCAACCGTGGGCACTTCTGCGACGTGACGGTGCGCATCCACGGCAGCATGCTGCGCGCCCACCGCTGCGTGCTCGCCGCTGCCAGCCCCTTCTTCCAGGACAAGCTGCTGCTGGGCTACAGCGACATCGAGGTGCCGGCGGTGGTCTCCGTGCAGTCGGTGCAGAAGCTCATCGACTTCATGTACAGCGGCGCGCTGCGCGTGGCCCACTCGGAGGCGCTGCAGATCCTCACGGCCGCCAGCATCCTGCAGATCAAGACCGTCATCGATGAGTGCACGCGCATCGTCTCGCACGCCTCGGGCCCGGACACGCCACGCGGCACGCCCGACTCGGGAACCTCTGGCCCCGGGAGCGACGTCGAGCAAGGCCTCGAGCGCGCCTACTCGTCCGTCTACACCGGACTGGAGCTGCAGAACGGCTCGCGGAGCGAACGCCAGCACTACACCAGCGTTTCCATCCCCGGCGGCTTCGACCCCCTGCAGCAGAAAGACGGCGTGCAGGACCCGGCGCTGTGGGTGAGCCGACTGCACGAGCGCCAGCAGCAGGCCGAGCGCTTCCTGGGTTCGACGGAGACCACGCACTGCCGCAAGCAGCCGCGCCCGGTTCGGCTGCACACGGCCGAAAACGACGTGCGCATCAAGCAGGAGAGGACGACCGAAGAGACGTACGGCTGCTACGGATTGGACGTGGAGGACGCGAACGGGGAACCCAAAGGAGAGAGCTTCGACTCGGGCGTCAGCTCTTCCGTCGGCACAGAGAACGACCCGTCGGAGCAGCACTTCATGCCCGTGTTCGGGCGCGAGGGCGAGGTCGAGGTCGGCACGCCGGTGCACATCGACGTCACCGACTCGTCCCCGGAGCAGAGCCAGGAGATGGGCGAAGACAACAACAGCGCGGACGGGAGGGACATCATGATGGACCAGGCGCCGCTCTCCAACCCCATCATGCCCAATTCGGTGCCCGGCGGGCAGCTTTACATCCGCCCGTGCGACACCATCGCGGCCAACCTGCGCATGCCGCTGACGCTAACCAGCGGCACCAACTCGTACCTGCCCACGCTGTTCGCCCCGCAGCCCGCAGCCAAGGAGAACAAGCCGTTCCTGTTCAGCCTGCCGCAGACCGTCGCCTCCCAGCAGCCCCAGTTCGTGGCCGTGCCTCCCCACAGCATGACGCCTTTCCCCAGCGGCCTGAGCGGAGTGCCAACCGCCGGCGCGCAGCAGCAGCAGCAACCCGCCACCACCGGAGCGGTGCAGCAGGGCGAGAAGAAACCGTACGCCTGCACCCTGTGCTGCAAAACCTTCACTGCCAAACAGAACTACGTCAAACACATGTTCGTGCACACAGGTAAGCCTCGCCCACTTATCCTCACTATTAAACGCATGCATTTCACTCTCGCCCCGGTTCCCTCCGTTACGCCTCGTTCCTTTTTAGGGAAGACACCAGAATTTGATCTTTTGCAGAATTTGTGAGTAAAGATGGTGTACGGTTAGAGAAGTTTGGACCTGACAGTTTGTTAGAGTTTATTGCTTGTTAAGAGTGGACTCGAGGACAGTTCAGGTAGTGACACACACACACACACACACAGACGTGCGCGCGCACATTACAGACGAGGCGATCCGCTCATCACGCGGTGTGTGTTTTGGATCTCAGGAGAGACGAGCGTTTCTGTGGGACAGCTCCGTCCTCACCCTCCAAATTAGGCTTTGAGCAAACTCATTACACAAAAACAGAACGCAATTAAAAAATGCTAAAACGCAGCCGTCTTTCTTTCCTCCCCCCGTTCAGACGCCGGCACGTCGAGGTGACAGCGCTTTGGGCTGGAAGCGCGTACGCCGGGCTTCATTAGAGCCGCACGCGCTCCGTACAGATGGTAATCGCTGACAGATCTGTGGGGCTTTTCCTGCGACGTGAAGGCTGTCGCGACGTTCCTTGTTTGCATACGCAAAGGAATTCTAGGCGAAGGGGGTGGGGTGGGGGGGGGGATGTAGGGGGGCGGGGTGGCACGCCAAGAACGGAACATTTACTTTTAAAATACCAGCGATTTAAATTCGGTAATTGAGTGTCTCATTTGAATCTGGAACGGACGGGCAAGTCTGAGCCGCAAACTCTGAGTACTTTTCATTATATTTATTATCGTTTAAACCATAGAACTGTAAAATCCACGTTCCTGATTGGCTCCTGTTTAAATACAGAATCCATAAACTCTGGCAGATTCTCAGACATTTCATCGACATTATTCAGGTCAAAACCGCAAACCTCGGAGTCGTGTTTGTAAACACCAATCGGAAGTGGATTCCCGAGCAGGTTCACGTTAAGCCACGCCCACAAAGTACCATAGAAGGCACAGTGCACTACTTTAGTGCGGCTCAACAGCTACCTCGCTACCAACCGGGGAAAAAAAATACAGTATGCGTTTAAAATGACCAAATAAACACACATTTTAAACTCGACGGTATGACACGTAAATAAACCCGACGGTTTGAATCTGAGCCGCGTTAGCTGGTTACTGTGTTTTTCCTCGCCTCACTGGATGCCACGTTTCCTGTGTGCGCCGACACCGTAGACGCCTTCGTCACAGCAATAATGTTTTTTTTTTATTTATTTTTTTTATTATTATTTATGAGTCCCTGTAAAGGAGGCGTTGCTATAGAAACAAGAAACATCAACAAGAAGACGCCTTTATTCGGTACAGCAATGTGAAATTCTCCCGGCTGGGGATACAGCGCCCCCTGGAGGAGACACGGGTAAAGGGCCTTGCTCAAGTGGAGTTGATCAGGAACCCGGAGCTACCTGAGCTAACACACCGAAACTCAACCCTTCACCTTTTAATTCATCTTAATGGATTTAAGTAACCATAGTAACAACACTAACGGGAGCGTATTAATATTTAAGAATCTGTCAATAATAAAATATTATAAATAAGAAAAAGGTAACTAAAGCTGGGATATGTTTAAAACTCTGAGATATTTCTGGACAGTTTGTTCACCGCGATGTTTTAATTACAGGAGTAGAGACGCCAAACCGAACGACGGTTTAGCCGCTAATGTTAGACATGTTGCGAGAGTGAAGGTAGCTGGAGAGAGAGCACACACACTTGTTGCAAAAACATGCCGGTGTGAGGTTTCTGAGACGTAAAACCGCGCACATTGTGGTGTGTGTGTGTGAGAGAGTGGAGCAGTTTCCGAACGCTAGCTAGCCACTGAATGCTGCGAGTGTTTAGCAGTCAAACATCACATTGTGCGTGTTACTGCGTTAGCGGCAACAGACCATCAAAATGTTTCTGTAATATCCGAATTTTCCTGTTTTTCGCTGATCGTGAGGACATTCTGACAGTGCCAAGGCGAACACACACACACACACACACGCAGTGCGGCTCATCAGATAGAGAATGGTCCGTGGCAGCGCGAGCCGCAGAAGCTCACCGATGTCTCTGGAGTCACGCCGGGTCAGCTCCTTTACACCACCACGCTCTTAATTAAACTCTATTTAGGGACAAAAACACAAGAATTAACACTTCTCGGCGCTCCATTATCCGTAATTAATAGTCATTAAGGCGTCGGCGGATCACACACCTTCTCGTCACGGCGGATAAATATGATTAGCAGACACGACTGAGTTTGTGCCAGAGAACTTCAAAACCCTCCCTGAAGCCTGCCAAGAAAACTTCAGACAAACCCGGCGAAGACGAGGGCCATTACTTACGCCGCCGCGTCCGCCTCGAGCCCGAACGCGCGCCAGGATTTACGCCAACCTTCAGAACTCGTAACATACGTCGTCTCTTAAATACGCTCGATACAGACCAACTCGCTCGCGCGTCTCTTCCAGGAGCGACTCTCTCGCGCGGACCTTCCACCAGTTACTGCGACGTGTGTACATCTACACGTCACGCCCCGGAACGCGCGAAACCCGTGCAAAAGTAATGGCGCCCTGTGACGCAGTAGCCGAGCTGCGCTACTTAAAAGATTAATACCGCCGTCATTCATACTCGCAGGGAAAAACCCCGGACCTCGGACACGGGGGAAAAAAATTGAAAGCGGAAGTCGGAGCGTCGTTTCATGATAAGATCATGGTGACTGACAGATAAAGACAGTAGATCTGTTTTATTCGTTCTTCATTAATCATCTGGAAAAACAGGTTCGAGAGGCCAAAAGTCTTTTAGAAAGCTTTCCCAGGAAAATCGACTTCGCGTTAGCGTGCGTCATTCATTCACCTTTCGGTCTCGTTTTTGACGTTTTCCGTTCACTGAGAGTTTTAGTTTTTTTTTTTTTCTTTTTGCATGAAAGCAGCACAAATGCACTTTTGTCATTTACAGAGTCATCAGTCAGAACCTTTTGTAACTCAGATGAGAATTTTCAGTTCAGAGATTTCAGTGAAATCATACACACACACACACACACAGCTTTACTAAAGAATTTAAGACAACATTGACTGATCTTATTTGCTGTTGAACTAAAGCACGATAAACTCCAAAGTTAGAGACGGGAATCACCAGGAATCACACGATACCTGCGTACATACAGTCCAGGCGTCCTGTTAGTGTCACCATTTTATAAACATGAACGAATTGTTTAGATAGCACCACCTGTAGGTTTATAGCGGAACTGCGACGTTTTCCCACCACAAACACAAACGAATGTAAAAAGAGGAATATTTATAGAAAAATATATGTAAGATTGTTAGTGTCATCACACAAAAGAGTGGTGATACATCGCTGGATCGTTTTCTCTAATGATGGTGTTAGTAATGAACCGGTGTTGGTGTGTGCCGTCGCATCGCGAGGACGCGTCCCGATCGGCTCGCCAGCGTCTCGGGTTTTTCCGTCACGCAGCACTAAAGTGAAAGCGACTCTCCCCCGTGTCCGACCTTGGAATATTATTTGGGTCACTTTATCAGACTTTGACTTGGCTCGTCATCGTGAACGAATGAGGTGTGTGTGTGTGTGTGTGTGTGTGTGTGTGTGTGTGTGTGGGGTGATATGAAATCAGAGTAACGGTGAAAGCCCATGATTGGGCGGACGCTAATCAGACGTTAGCGTGGTGTGCAAACGAATTACATGCGGTTTAACAGAAGAAGAGAGCTTTTTATTTCTGGAAAAAAAAAAAAAAAAAAGTGTTGATTTCCTCCTGATGGTGTTTAGTCAGGTATCATTACTGTACTGTTAATGAGACATCCATAAGAATAACATCTACTCGCATTGAAACATCGCTATTAACCAACAGCGTCACAGCAGGAGGGACGCTATCACCTGTGCATGCGTTTCCTCGGCGCTTGCTCCTTTGGCCACGCCCACCTGCACCAGCATCTGCTCAAACAGCTGTGCTTCTTGAAGCTTCACAGCCTTAATGATGAAGCAAAGAGAAGTTCTTTAACCCTCTTCTTTAACAGATCTTTCCTGAAAAAAAAAAAGTGTGATGTTCTAGGAACAGCGATGTCACTTCCTGTGCTCATGAATATTAATTAGCATCGCAGACCTCGGCGCTCGCTAGACCGCGTATTGTACTGTTTTAATAGCTTGTAACGATCGGTGCGTTTTTTTTGTGTCCCCGCGCAGGTGAGAAGCCGCACCAGTGCAGCATCTGCTGGCGCTCGTTCTCCCTGAAGGATTACCTGATCAAGCACATGGTGACCCACACGGGCGTGCGCGCCTACCAGTGCAGCATCTGCAACAAGCGCTTCACGCAGAAGAGCTCGCTCAACGTGCACATGCGCCTGCACCGCGGCGAGAAGTCCTACGAGTGCTACATCTGCAAGAAGAAGTTCTCCCACAAGACCCTGCTGGAGAGGCACATGGCGCTGCACAGCACCGCCACCGGGGTCACCGGGGTCGTCACCGGAGTCGTCACCGGCGGCGTCACCGGGGTCGTCACCGGGGTCTCTGGCGCCAACCCGCCGGGCCCCGCGTCCATCCCGGTGCAGATGGCCGTCCCCGAACCCGGTCCCGGAGTGGTGGCTCTGGCCATGCCGGTGGGAGGAGGCGGAGCCGGGGGAGGCGTCAGCGGAACCGGAGTGGGCGTGGCCTCCGAGGCGAGCTGCCAGGAAGCGACGACCTACATGTGCTCGGTGTGCCCGGTGAAGTTCGACCAAATCGAGCACTTCAACGACCACATGCGCAAGCACGTCTCCGACGGATAAGTACGGAAAAAAAAATCAAAATATATATCGTCAAAAGTTTTTAAAAACTTTTTAAACAACAACAACAAAAAAAAAAGAATGAAAAGAAAAATAATGGCACTAGAATTTTTTATTTTTTTTTTTTTGGTTGGTTGGTTGGTTGGTTGGTTCGTTTGTTTGTTCGTTTGTTTGTTTGTTTGTTTGTTTTTCCCTAAAAATTTGGGGCATGAAGAGTAATGAGTATAGACACTGGCACATTGAGTTGAGTTTTCCCAGAAAACAAAATTTTTTATTTTTATTTTTTTTTTGGTCGTTTTTTGTCGTTATTCTTAAAGAATTAAAAAACCATAGATGGTGGCCTTAAGGCTGTGTAGTTGGAGAACGATCCACTGGCTGGATCCAAACTACTGGCCTCTAAATGTATGATTTCCTTACTGATTTATGTGTTGAACACTACCGAAAGGCCTGCGAAAGATACACACACACACACACACACACGTATATATGCGCATATATATATATATATATATATACATATATATACACACACACACACACAGACTACTTATACACTTACATACCGTAGAGTGAGTCGTATCGTATCGTATCGTATGCGTGTGTACGTACTTACATACGTGGCCATGTGTGTGTGTGTGCGTGCGCGCGCGTGTGTGTGTGTGCGCGTGTGTGCAAAACCGTGAAATTTTTAAGCGTTTTCCCATGTAGACCGTCCTGGATGCCGCCGCCGGCGTCCTGATTACTGTGGTAAACCTTTAACAAAAAAACAAAAAACAAGAAAAAAAACCAACAAGAAGAAGCAGATTATCAGACTTTAGATTGGACGAGGAAGTGAAGACGGTCACACGTTTGCCTTCTTTAGATCAGATCCGATTCCACACCGGATTTATTTATTAAAAATTGATTCAGCTACACGTTACCCAGGTCCACGCGCGTCATCGTGAGGAAAAGAACCTTAAACACACTTTACGGTGATTTTATTATTTTTTTCTCTCACTTTTTTATTCGTATTTATACACACACACACCCCCACACACACACACACACACACACACAACCCTTCCCTCAACCTCTCTCCCTCTCCTTCTAACCCCGCCTCTTTCCCATGATTCCCTGTAGACGTCTGGAGTCGAGTTTACAGCGCGAGGGGTTCGGCCTTTAAATTTTCTTCGTCAGTATTTGAGCTTTGAGAATTCACTTTTTTGCGAACACTGCCACTGGAAAAAATAAAAAAAAAGACTGTTATTTGATCTCTTCCTAAAAGTGACGAAAAAATAAAAGCGAGAAAAGAAAAAAAAAAAAACGGATACGAAAGAAAAGAAGCCCAGGAACAACAGAGGGTTCTTTTTTCCTTTCTTTTTTTTTTTTTTCTTCTCTCTTTTTAATGAATTTATTATTATTATTATTTTGTACAAAAATTCACAATTTGTGTCTTTCTCATCGCTCCACGATCGAAAAAAACAAACAAACGGAAATGTAAAGGCTGGCGCGGCGCGGCGTTAGCGGCTGCTTCGCACACACACACACACTCCCGCGTTCAGACTGTTACACCCCGACGCGGTGTGCTGAAGCTGTTCTCACTATTCGCACTACTCCACCAGCTGCCGACGCCGAGCCGCTCAGCGACCCGGACACAAATAACCCAAAATCCCAAAATAAAGAGACGTTAAAAAAAAATAAAAGGAGTTTCAAAGGAAAAAAAAATTTTTTTTTTTTTAAAAAAAGGAAAAAGACGAAGCTGCTTCCTGTTAGCGACGACGTCCGCCGTGACTCAGCTCTTTGGCCCGGGTGGGGCGCATGAAGTGCACTACTCCTGATCCCTAAGCCCCATCTAGTGGCTCAAACGGCCCCGGCGTGAGATTTATCGTTTCTTTTTTTTTTTTTTTTTCATTTCTTTTTTTTTTTTTTTCGGCCAACAGGAAGCACAAACAGTCTGAAAAGGAGGGAAAAAGAAAGAGAGGGAGGGAGAGAGGGCTAGTCGGGGAAAACAAAACAAAAACAACAAAACACACACACACACACACACACACACACACACACCCTGTTCACTATCTTCTAGTGCACTTACTCTTTTAGGGAAAAAAAAAAAAGCATTTTCTAAAATATTTTTGACTCATGAAATCCCATGATGCACTGCAGCAGGATAGCGTTTACCCATAATGCATCATGCATTGTTTTGTAGGGGAACCAAGACAAAAAAAAAAATCTGATCTTTTTTCTCTTTTCATTTGTTTGTTCAGTCCTTTTTTTTTTTTTCTTTCGATCCGTTTCTGACTGAAGTGCACTACTTCTGATCCCTACGCCCTACACGTCTAGTGGCTCAAACGGACCCCGGCCCTCTGGACTGAAAGAAAGAAAGAATGAAATGGTGTGACAGGTTCGTTCAGAGCTCAGATTATCACCGTAGTAACAGTCATTCCTGACCTGAAGTGCACTACTTTTCATCCCTACAGCCTATTGAGTGGAAAACCTAGAAAGAGTAAACCAGAGCGAGAGGTGTCCGAATCTTCCCACAATGCACTGCTGCGAGGTGTTACAACACAAACCTGCATTCCTGATTACGATGCACTTCTGTTCATCACTAAACATCTAGTGGCCTTAAAGAAGATTCTACAGAGTTTGTCCAGAAACCTTCACACCCTGTGTGTGTCCATTATAAACAACAATCATCGTGCGCTCGTAAAAAAAATCCCCACGTCAGTGTCAAACCTGGCTGGTGCTCGTTACCCATAATGCACTGGGGTGTTCGTAAAAAAAAAAGACTGCAAAAACAAAAGACTTCTTCCTCCCTAAAGCTCTCCGAGGGAGGCAGGACGGCCCTCGTCCTAAACCCCTAAACCGTCCTGCGCGCTGTTTAACTTCCCACGATGCACTGCAGCAGGTGTGAGTACCCATAATGCACCCTGATCTTTTATTATTATTATTATTATTGTTATTTTAAAGACTGATACAATCAAGTGCCCTAAGTAGTGACACTGAAAGAATAAAGACACGGACACACACACACACACACTCGGTCCTCGGTCTAGTGCACTACTTTCAGAACCCTCTCTGAACCCCGTCTATCTAGAGAGCGAGAGAGAGAGGGGGCGTGTCCAGAGTGGCGCCGCGTTCACTACAGCGTGCACCCAACATTTCCCGTGTCCCATAATGCATTGCAGAAGGTTGCCAGTTTGAGTCACTAGATCAGCGTGTGTGTGTGTGTGTGTGTGTGTGTGTGTGTGAGAGAGAGAGGATGGTTTCAGCGCCGCTTCCCGCTCTGTCCTCGCCCGCACGTTGTTGTTGTTTTTTTTACGTCATGAAATAAAAAGCAATCGTAATAAGAGAGAAATTTAATTCAAGATATAATTTGTTTATCAAAAAAAAAATAAAACAACAACAACGAGAGCACACTTCTAAGCACCTGTGCTTCACATGGAATCGTTTCACTGTGTGTGTGTGTGTGTGTGTGTGTGTGTGTGTTTCTGCTTGGTCGGTTTTAAAGAAAATTATTTCTCTTTTTGTTTGTTTGTTTGTTTTTGTTTGAGAAAAAGGACTGCATCGTGTGTTTTTTGTTTTTCTCACGTCTTCGTTTTTGCACTGCAGAAGCCGATAAGTGCACTACTGTTACCGCAGAGAGAGAGAGAGAGAAAGTGTGTTGTGTTCGTGTAGAGTTCGTGTTTCTTTCTCTTTTCCCTTCTTTCTTTCTTTCTTTTTTTTACACATGATGATGATGATGATGATGATGATGATTAAGTGTTTCCGCTTTCGTTATTAGCTCTCGCTCGCTCGCGTTCACTTTCGTGCTGTGTTTGTTTTTTGCCGGTTGTGTTTTTGTTTGTTTCTTCTTCCTATTTAAATCCGAACCATTGGTGTGTGTGTGTGTGTGTGTGTGTGTGTGTGTGTGTGTGTGAGAGTGATTTCGTTTTAAAATCTCTCTGCATCGCCCACCAGCAGTCTCGTACTCTCTCTCTCTCTCTTGCACACACACACACACACACACACAAACTCACACACACACAAAAAAAAAATCAGATAAACAAGACAAGTGGCTCATTTGTGTATCGTGTGTGTGTGTGTGTGTGTGTGTGTGTGTGTGTGTGTGTGTGTGTGTGAGAACATGAGTTGTGTCATAGAATTTGTTTTCTATAAAAAGCCGATCGTGTTGTTGTTGTGCAGCTTTTTATTGTGTTGTGTAAATGTGTGTGTGTGAGAGAGAGAGAGAGAGATGCCTGAACTGCAGGGCTTCCTTTGCAATGTGCAGTGCAGGTACTGCGTGTGTGTGTGTGTGTGTGTGTGTGTGTAGCGTGTCCCCCAGCACAGTTTCACAACTTCACAAGAACAATCACAGCAAATGAAATAAATAACACACACCCCCAGAGCGTGGCGCAGCGTCAGGCCTCGGACCACTCCGACACACACACACACACACTCACACACACACACTCACACACACACACACACACTCGCAGGCAGGCAGGAGATGATGCGCTTTGTTCTCGGTCTGCGAGAGCCGCTCAGGCATGTGCCGATGTTTTATTCTAATGTCATCATCATACAGTATTAATGGGTTTGAAGTCACAGCGCTCTGTGTGTGTGTGTGTGTGTGTGTGTGTGTGTGTGTGCACACACTTCAGGATGCTCAGATTGATGTCACTTCCTGTTGCACTGAGATTGCATCAGACCCGAGCGCAGCGTGCTTTAACCAGACACATCGAACGCGGGGGAGGAGGAGGTGTGTGTGTGTGGGGGGGGGCGTCGAGGGGGCGGCGCCCTCCACTTACACCCGTTTATTCCGCTCCTTAGCTCCGCCCTTCCACCCCCCTTTTCCCATCAGCTCTGTTGAAGGAGTGAAGCTCTGATGTGAGATAACAGGACATGAGACGAAGAAGGGGAAGGGACGTCAGACGTGTTTGTCCCGCCCACGTCCCCCTCAGCTAACAGACCCGAAGTGGGCGGAGCCGTTAAACAAACCCGTGATTCACTCGTCACACCTGGAGCTGCTGCTTAAGTGGCAAGAAAAGACGCGTTTCATCTGCGATTTCAAAAATCTGAACTTTTTAAGAATGAAGATTCGTGTCACACACACACACACACACACACACACACACACTGCCGCGAGACCATCAGGCGTTTCCTCCCAAAGGTTTAACGAGATTTAAACCAAATAATGAGCGAAGATTTAATGATATATTTTTTTTTAATTTAATAGTTTAAAATAAAACCTTTACGCTGTGGGTGACGGAAACATGGAACTGAAATTAGACAAAACTATTAGAATAAAAAAAGTTGTAAAAAAATTGCAAAAATTTAAACAAGATTTTTTTTAAAAAGTCATCAAATATTGAGCTAAAATTAAACAAATAAATTATTATTGTTATTATTATTATTAAGGTAAAATCCAGCAAAATTAAATTAACACATTATAAAAAAAAATTTTATCTGCAAATATAATACTAAAATTAACCAAATATAATCAAGCTAAAATTAGGCAAAATATTACAGAATTTTGGGAATTTAAGCAAATATCAGGCAAAAATTGTAAGTTATCTTTTTTTTTTCACCCAACAATTATGGCAAGAATTTTTTTACTTTAAGCAAATATTAAACTAAAATTTCATTTTATCCGAATTTATTATTTTTTAGATTTATTCACCCGCAGCCAATATTTGAATTCAGTTTTATTTATTTCTGCTGGTAAAATCCAGCAGAAATAGTTAAAAAAAAATATTTTTGTAAGAAGATACGCAAATATTAGGCTAAAATTAAGCCAAAATAATTACAAGACTTTAAAAAAACAATCAAGCAAATAAAATCCAGCTATAAAATTAGGCGAAATACTACAGCAAGAATCCTGGGAATTTAAGCAAATATTAAACTAAAATTGTAATTTATACAAACTTTTTTTTTTTGGACAAAATATGAATTCAGCTTTACATTCCAGAAACACAACGTTTTTTTTAGTTTTTTTGCTTTTTTGCTGTAAATTGCTGTTAATTGTGTTGACAGCAGCGGCGGTGTGTGTAGTCGCTTGATCAGTAAAGGTTAATGTTGCGGCTCAAACACACACACACACACACACACACACACACGGTCGTGACGTCCTCAGACCAGTTAGATCTCCTCGTCATGGAGTTAAACCAGTTCGATCCGTTACTAATCCTGTGACGTCATGGCCTGCGCTGTGTGTGTGTGTGTGTGATGACGTCGGGGACGTGGTAGAGCCGATCATCAGCACATGCCCGGGTGTGTGAGCGCGTTCTCGCCTCTCTGGGCCTCAGCGCCGCTGCCTCCTGCTGTCCATCACGGCGAGCCGGGGCCGAACGCACCAGACTCTCAGGGACACGACCGCGGCTAATCACTCCTGCCTGCACACACTCACACACACTCGTTCACTCGCTCACACACTCTCACTCGCTCGAGCCAATCAGAAGCCTGGATCACGCTGAGGCTCCGTGAGTCACTTTGTGATTCAGTTCAAGCCAGACCGTGTATTCGTTCATCACTTTCACACAGATTATTAGATGACTGTACACACATTTTTATTTTTTATATAAATTAATTACTAATAAAACACACACACACACACCTTGACGATCAATGCATTTTGTCGGCCATCCTGTCTGTGCCCTTAAAACCAGCCTTAACGACGTTTAACACAACCAAAATGCACTACGCAGCGTAAAGGTGCTTTCGCAATACAAGAACACCTATTATTCACACACACACACACACACACACACACACGTTCTTCTGATCTCCGTGCTTTTCTCAGTACACTTCTGTATAACCACGCCGCTTCGATTTTTTTATCTACAATCAGCGTCTGACGTCTCGCCGTCCGTGTCGAGTGTGTGACGCTTCAGACTCTTAGATTTTAAAAACAAAAAAAGGACTTTAAAAAAAAAAAGAAATAAGAAAATATATATATACAGTATACATCCATATATCTTTTCATCTGGTGTGTTTGTTTTCATCTGGTTGTTTCTTCTTCTTCTGCTTCCTCTTCCGGATTCTACACTCGCCGTCCTTCTCAGCCTGAGCGCGGTGTGACGTTTGCTAACGTAGCTAACACATAACGGAAGCTTTCGAAAGCTAGCAGGTTAGCATCTCTTTTTCACACACACACGCACTCGATATAGGAATCGCTTCCAAGCTTCTGACGAACAGCTCCGCCTTTGCACGCTAGGCCACGCCCCCTCAGTCCGAACAATTCTCAGAACAGGAGAGCTTCTGTTATCTGTTAGCCGCGGCAAACAAATCAAACGTCACGCTACGACTCGCGCTTGTCATAATAAAAAAAATTATGTAAAAAAAAAAAAAACGAACGAACGCACAGACGGCTGGTTTGTTTGTTTATTTGTTTGTAAATCAGTTGTTTTTCGGTATCACATGTTCATTATTATCTACACATACACTTGTTGCATGATTTTCGTTTCCGTAGGACGCTGTACACGCGTGTTAGTGACCACACACACACACACACACACAGGTTTTTATTCACATTAGGGAATCTTTCATATTCAAAGGTTGAGGATTTTATCTTTTTTTTTTTTTCTGGTAAAGCAGTACAGTGTGTGTGTGTGTGTGTGTGTGTGTGTGTGTTTGATCTTTTACATTTTTACATTTTCTTCCTACAGTAGCTGGTAGTTTGTTTTCTTTCGGGCACAGAAACGATATATAACTTCTACACACACACACACACACACACACACACACACACACACCGCCTTTATCCACCGGTTTAAACATCGTATCTTTCCGTTACTTTTCTCTTTTTCTTCTTTGTTTTTTTTAATCATAACAAGCTGGTATATTTCATCTGTCCATACACACGACAAAAACAACAATCCGACAACGTTATTCAGACCCACCGACGAGATGTGCAAGTGTCTCAGCAGTTTCACTTTTAACTCCGCTTTAACCCTTTCAGACCTCCGCGTTTATCAGCTTTTCACTTCTTCTTCTTCTCCTCCTTCTGTAGGTTCCTGCTGCCCGTCTCGTATCAGTTATAGCGAGAAGCGCAGATGCATGAAACAGACCCTCAAACCCTCGTACAAACCAGCGTCAGGGTCTGAACGGGTTAAACAAACAGAAATCACACACACACACACACACACACACACACACACACACAATCAATGCTGTACATACAATACAAATAAGCAAGTGGAAAAAAAAATGTTTTAATAACAAAGTGCCTCTTTGTACAGCTCCAAGCATGAAAACTCGAAAAGACTCACCAGAACACCATGTGCTATAATAACAATCATCATAATATTAATAATCATAATAATAAACATAATAACTGTACAGTATTCAGTCGCTATCAAACCTAATCACTGCCTAAAAAACAATCCCAAGTGACGTTTAAAAGTTTTGATGACCAGCAATAAATAAACACAAACACGCCGATTTAAAGAAGTAAAAAATATATATCTTTTTTTTTTTTTTAACAAAACAATAATTACCAATAATTCCCCGTCTTCTGCCTTGTACGCCTGACGCGAGCGCCGTGAGTAAGGGTGTGGCCTCCTTTAACCCTGAAATCACCAAAATAAAACAAACGCCGCTTTTGTATTTTGTAAATCTTTTTTTCTTTTTCTTGTCTTTTTTTTTTTTCTTTGTCCAAAGTGCCCCAGTTTACTGTTTTTAATATTAATATTAATATCTGACATATATTTATTTATTATGTTTTTTTTATGATGATAATAACAATGTTTTCTTCGTGTTTTAGTCACGTGACTTTGATCTGCTTTACAACGTCAGCACTTAAGAGTTGAATTTTTTAGTTTCCTGTAGCGGAAGTGTGTCGTGTCGTACCGTGTGTCGTGTGTGTTTTTTGGTGTGTGTGTGTGTGTGTGTGTGTGTGCGCGCGTGCGTACGCGTGTGTGTGCGAGTGTACATTGTGAGTAGAGAAGTGCCGAGTTTATAACTTATAATGTGGAATATTATAGCGCGTTGGTACGGTTTGATGTTTTGCTAGACGGAAAGAGATCACGCTTTCACGTTTCCAGAGATCAGAGCTCGCCTTTATTACAGGAGTGTGTGTGTGTGTATCTGTAAAACACACACACACACAAACACAAACACTCTATGAAATATATAACTAAACAGAAAGTAAAAGATCAGATCCTTGAATTGGTTTACGATATATATAAATATATTTATGTATGTAAACTACTTTTAACATATAAATCTCGTACACTGTCAGTATTTATCATGTTGTTGAGAAAAAAAAAAAAATCCTGAAAAATGATTATTAGCTACTAAATGGGGAGTCACGTTAGGATACGTGAAGTCGGACATCTTTACGAACTCGGAGGACGGCGCCGTCGGCCCGCTCCCGCACCCCCGAGCTCGAACACGCACCGGAGTCAACAGACAGTTATATACGCTAACAGACGAAAACAAACCTGGAAAGAAACGTGAACGGTAATGTAAACGTCTGATCGTACGCGCGTACAACCATGAGTTCGTGACGCAGTTAAAGGGTTAACCGAGCGAATTACCGTCCGCGGCGTCGCTGAACGAACCGTGGTACCGTACGCGATAAGACGATAAGACGGGTCGCAGCAGGGTGAAGGTCGCGGCGGCATCGAGGCGTCATCACCTCACACGCTATTATTATTTTAAATTCACGTCCACCTTCATCCACGTTCACATCACATACACTTCAGCATCCGCAGTCCTGTAAATGAGACCAATCCAAAGACACACAAACACACACGTTGTTTATAAGCAGAAAAATCTTTATTCTCCACTTTATCGAGTGTACAGAGAGAGAGATGGACTTACAGAGGAACAGATATTTATAAAATACAGATGCAGATTATTCTTCCTTTATCAGAGCAGATAATAGTGCAGTAGGAGCTTGCGTATGAAATTAACACACACACACACACACACACACACACACACTTAATCCACTCACTGATACACACATAACACACTCCTGCATGCTGACGCGGGCGTTTTCTTTCTCTCCCCCCGGTTTAATAAGAGGATTCGGGTTGTTCTGGAACAGGCACGTGGAAGTCGAGCGCCGGCGAAACACACCGCGGTTTAAACCCGAGAAAGAGATTAATACTAATAAACATCCTCTCTCGGGATTAACGCGCATAACGACCCGCAGCGAAGGATGATGCTGTCACTCCAACTCGTCGTCTACTCGAACAAAAAAAAATCATCATCTCTCTAAACAAATAAAAGGCATTTGTTTGGAATCTGGAGGTTTAACCCGAGCCACGCCCTGGACATTCAGACCCGCCGTTTATTTAATGACCTGCCACAGCATGTAGTGCATTCGTTAACTGTTTGTTTTATTACTACTAATAATAATAATTATTATTATTCTGTAGATCCTCTTAGTAAAGATTAAGTTTATAAATCCAACCATTTAAATATTATGTTATAATAATAATAATAATAATTGGCCTTTTCGCAGATCATTATTAATTAAAAGTTAAAATTAAATGAAATCAGTTTTTTGTATGTAGTTTTTTTGTTTTTTTTTTCAAATTATTATTAGAAATTACATGACTTATTTAGTTTTTTTTTTTTTTTTAGAAATTTGTATGTCCAGGTGATTCAGATGTTTTGTATCCAGTGAGCTCTTTAACTTCAAAATAATAATAATAATAATAATAATAATAATTCCACAGAACCTTTTAGTTCATGAACTATGAAATTTGTATTATTATTAATATTAATATTTAAAATATATGGCTTTTTTTTTTTTATCTGAAGGTCTGTTTAAAAATCTGGACTTTTCCCTTCATTCAACATCATTAATATTTATTGAGTACAAGATTAAATTAGGATTAAAACCAGATTAAATAACCTTTTTTTTTTTAAAGATTACTTTAAAGAGTTCATCACTTTAAATTATTATTATTATTATTATTATTATTCTCAGTAACTCAGTAGGACACCGCAGCGAGGTGAGTACGAGCTAACCGCGCCCGCGTGCTCTAGCGTAGCGCCCTGAGGGAGGCGCGGTGATCTGGAACATCTCCACCTGCCTGCGTCCGTCTCACCGAAATCCAGCCCAAGACTCGGTACTGAGCTCGAGGAAGACGCTCAGCTTCAGGAGGAAGATTGTACTGGAGTGGCAGCACGTGTGTGTGTGTGTGTGTGTGAAGCTGACAGATGGCTGTCCGTGTGCTGGTGTGTGTGTGTGTGCGGAGGTGAAGCTTCCCTCTCCCACCCCTCAGTCGCGTCCCTCCTCCCACAGACACACTCTTCCTCCAGCATCTTTACCTGAAGACCGTTTCCCGTTTAACCGCTCGCCATCTGCTAGTCGCAGTGCCGTCATTAGCCGCGGAAAATAATCATCTCGGAACGCTCGGGATCAGCGCCGGATACAAACTCTTAAGTTCTTTTCCTCCATTCATTCATTTATTTATTTTTTTGCAAACTCAAATCTGGTTCTAACACTCGGCGTAACTGAAGCTACGGCGGTCTGATCGTGCTGGCGGTTTCTCCTCAGCGTCAGGGGGCGGAGCGATATGACGAGAATATCCTCTCATGATACGAACTACAAACGAAACTCGATTTTCAAATAGCGAAACAAAATATCATTCGGCTTCTTCTGATCTGTCGATAAGTGTTACAGGAAAACCTACCATAAAAAAAAGTGTTACCTCGATATCAATATCGCAGCGTCATATCACTCAGTGCCCATAATCACGCGCAGTATTGTTACCGCGGATTCAGGATATACCCGCCGTGTCGTTAAGCTTAATTAGAAACAGAACGAGGTCCGCTTGCATATTTTTGGTCTAAAGAATAAAAAGATGAGAGCGGGTGGGACGGACATGAGGAGAAACGCCAACGCAGTCACGACGCGGATCTTTTAAAGGAAAGGGGCGGGGCTTGTTTTATCTCTAGCTAGCAGTTTGAATAAGCTATAAATCCAGACCTAGTGCTGTTAATAATCATAATCTATCTGATAAATACAAACGAAAGAAATAAAGAAACAAATATTACACACTGCAGCTTTAATCGAACCGTCCTGATTGTTAAGGTCTTCACACACCGGACGCAGATTCCCCGAGCGATAGGTTTTTTCTCGGGTGTTGAACCAATACACACTCAGTAGGACATTTCACATCAACGACGGAGTTTTGCTGTACGGAAAGCGTCGTTTGTTTATCCGTTTGTTTGTTTTTCCGCCTTGAGGTCGCTGTTACCGCCGCCGGGAGTGTGAGGAGAGGCGTGGCCAGGCATGTCCCTGGTGTGTGAAGACCTCACAAGGTGGAGCGCGTCCCCAGTTCATGCTAAAAACTCTCATTTTCATTAATAATCACATTTCCCTCGGCTGTTAAAAAAAATAAAAACTCACATGGCTGAAGTATTATAATGCTGATTATTCCAGCGGTTTCAGGACGTCAGTCGTCAGTATTGTGGCCGAGCCGTTGTATCAGCGCTCCTTTTTTATTTATTTATTTTTTTACATTTTTCCCCTATAATAACTCGGCCTTGGGAAAATAAAAGCAGCGTTAACAAGAGAAGGGGAAAAAAAAACCTGGTCTAAATATCAATCATAGCTCACATTCCCTCGTCTAAATCACCAACATTCCTCACTTCTCTCTCGTCTATTCAGCTCCCGCCTATTTTTTTTCTTTATTTTATATATTTATTTTTACTTTCTGGACTTTAAACACTTTTAATCATGACACAAAAATAATCAATCAAACGTTAAAGAAAACATTCCGCCAATCCACCAAATTATTAAAAAAAAAAGAAAATAAAGTTTTTTTCTCTGCATTTGAATGAACAAACGTCTTGTTTTTCCGTCAGATGAATGCGGAGGTTTTGTCACGCCCTCGCCAAATCACTTCACTTTTATCATCTGATTAAAAGATGGACAAATCGTCGATGGCGGTTTTGGAGAAATCAGCTCTGAATGCCGGCTCTCACATGCGTTTATTTAAAAAGACATCTTTTTTTTTTCTTTTTTCCCTGCTCGGGGAGATTTTCATGGATCATGCCGAGTTTCGATCAGGACGGGACGAAAAACATCTAACTGAGTGTTGAAGTCACTCCAGAACTCTAACGTTAACTCTTTTTACAGTCAGATTCAATCTAGTTTAACAGAATGTACACGTTTCACCGAAACCAGATATAACACTCAGGTTCCTGAAAAAGAAAATAAAAGACAAAACTGCTTAGACTTAGAAGTCTTAGAAGTCCCAGAATGCATTGCAGCTATGCGGCGAGTTAGCGAGCTATAAGATGGCGATGTTGACATTGGTGTTAGCCTGAGATCGTTGGAAGCTCCAGACGTCTGAGAGGAGGTGGGAGGAGCTGAGAAAGCACTACAGAACTACAGCACTAAAGCGCCGCCGCACAGCATTGTGGGTAATGTAGGAAACCCTTTAACCCAACAACAACAACAAAAACAGCAGCATTTCTGACACTGAGGATTGTCACGCCATGTGTTCAAGGTGGAGTTTAATTATATATATATACATATATATATACATATATATTTAAATAAAATAAAGGAAATGATAGAACTTTACAGGGTCCGTTTCGTTCGATGAGGTGGCGAATGAAAAGCAGGAGGAAACGTTCTGACACGTCCAGTTCGACAGCAGACGTTTTCTAAGCGCGCGTTAAGACGACACGTTGATCCGTGATGATCCCGAGCACGTCGCTCGTCCGGACGCGTCCACCTGCTGCACTGAGCCACTTCCACATTTCTACTACCTGCTTCTTCTTTTGTCTCTTTTTTTTATTTTTTATTATTATTTAAGATGTGCGCTGTATCTTCGCTGAGCATGCTAACCTCACGCTAATCTCCGCCTCAGCTGCCTAAAGCTGCCCAGCTTCGTGTTGATCAGTCATTTCGTTTAATTTCTATAACCAGAGCACATGGATCACAGCAACAATGAAAGAGTGTAATTATTATTATTATTATTATTATTATTATTATTACTCCTGTAAACACCAAAGAACATCAGACGCCTTTGTATTATTTTTCGGACGAACTTTAAACTAAAACTCCGTACCAGAATGTTGGAACTTACAGAGACCAAAAACTAAATAAATTATCCTAATAATCCTGACTATTTATTAATAAAAAAATTTTTTTTTAAATCAGATGAAAAGAAATAAACAAAAAAAATCTAAATTCCACATCTGTGCAGTGATTTAGGGAAAAAATAATAATTTCAGTCTCAATAATGCGCGTCTGTTTTCGGCCAACTGTGAGAGAGAGAGAGACGGAGAAATAAAGAAAATACTAATAATAATGAAATAATTAAATAAAATGCACTGGATTAGTGGAATTAATTAGTCACGCTCGTAATTTTTTCCTGAATATTTTTGTAAAAGCTGTTTTTTTTTTTTTTTTTGATAAATTAAAAAGGACCAAGCTGTTTATTTGTTTGCACATAATTATTATTTTTTTAATTATTATTCCTTTTTTTTCCCAAAAAAACACGCCTGCATCTTGAATCTTCCCACGAATATAAAACGCGTACATAATTGAAACTCTAGTGCCTGTTCCGTGCATGTTTTCACGTGAGTTCGCTCAGTCTTATACACAGTATATACACACACACTCACACACACACACACACAGTCACACGTACACGGCGACACGGACACAACGACAACAACACCGCATGCGTCCGCGCCGTCACGTCGACCTAAAGGACCAAACCTTCCCCGATTCTGTTTCTCGTTGCGTTTTCTCCTGTGACGTTTAGAAGAAAAAAACAAAAAGATGATAAAAAAATCCATGAATATTATTCAGTCGTGTAAATACGTGGGTGGAAAACTAACGTGGATATGAGTGTAGAATGTAAAGCCCGTGGTCATTAGATAAAGGCAATATTATGGTGAAGCATGAGCTCATTTAGAGTTAATTTAGCGTACATGGGTTAGCTATTTGTCCGCATATATTTATATACATATATACAGACATACATATATCTCTATATTTATATCCATTTTACCCTGTTAGCGTCATCGCTTCCTGTTTTATGGTCATGTACATTAGAGTGCTGTAAATCTGGAGTCCATATTCCGACCTGTTTTGTTTGAAACGCTGTTTATAGTCGTATCTTATCTACACGCGCGTATAGGCTATAAATACCACGTATAAAGACAAAAGCACTTATACATCAATTATTGTTTTTTTTGTTTGTTTCGTTCTTCATTTTTACGATTTCCATCCTGGCCTCATGCTAGAAAGGTTTATTCGATGGTGGAGTCTCCTGGCAGGAGGAGTCGAGCTGTCGTAGTTGCGGGAGGAGAGATTTTCATCGGACTTGAAAGAAAGAAAAAAAAAAAGATTTAAAGAAAGATCTAAGCAACCCTAAACGATGCTGCAGTTTGATTACTAAAAAAAAAAGTTTTCTTTCTGTTTTGATTTTTATGATTCTTGTTGAAGCGTCTTTGCTTTGTGACGACTGCTGTTCCGAGGTTGATTTATTTTTTATTATTTTTTTTTTTTATGAAAATCGTGTGTGTGTACACGGCCGTATTATTATTACCTTTTTTTTTTTTTTTTTACTTTGACTTGTCAAACACTGGACTAAAGTGAGACACAAACAAGCAGCACAGGACACGGCATCACCGCCTCCGTCACGTCAAGAAATATCGCAGAAAAAAGAAACTTACTAAAAAAAAAAAACCACACATCTGGTATTAAACGGATAACGAGGTGAGATTAGCGACTGAGGCATGTGCTGATAATCAGCGTGACGGTCCATCACTGTATTGACATCATGGAGACTTTAAAAACCGTACTCAGTGTGCCTTCCTTATTTTTAACAACAAAAAAATATATATAAAAAAATAATTAAACAAATCCCTGAATACATTTTTTATAAAAGTTTTTAATTTCTTAATTCAATAATGTTTTTTATTACAAATTAAATCAATTGATTTTATTTATTAAATTACATTTTTCAGTCAAATTTTAATAAAAAAAATTTTTCTTCCCCATGATAATATATCGTGATATGAAAACTGAATATCAGCGCATGCACACGTATGTCTTCTAAAAAAAAAAAGAAAGAAAGAAAGAAAAAGGGAAACCACTTTTAGCTAATTTTCCGAAACCACTAAAGGCTAAAAGTCGTCTCACGCTCTTTATCGCAGAACATTTTTCTTCTTCTTCTTCTTCTTCTTAAACAACCCCGACTGCCATTTATTCCAAAACGAGATAAGAGATTTGCACTAAAACAATTGTCGGTCTTCTTGGATAAACAGCAATATCTACGTATCTGACAGAACAATTCGAGTAATTATTATAGCAACGTCGGTGTGACGGACAGCACGCGCTGCCCGCGCGCTCGCACCATGCTGTGGGTTTGAGATCTGAGCTGTGGGTCTTTTTAAGAAATAATTTTTAATAAAAAAAAAAAAAAAAACAGAAGAAGGTACAGAGCGCGGAGATCCGTACGCAAGGACGCGAAAAAGGCAAAGGGAACGAGGCGCATTAAAACATTAGTACTTCCTGTTTCCTCGCGTGATCGTTTTGGCAGGAAAAAGAGAAGAAACAAACAAGCGGAGATGGTGGACAAGGAGATCTGGAGATTCGTCCCGGAAACACGGCGTCAGAGAAACAAAAAAAAAAAACACGGTTTTATTGAGAAAACTTTTAAAGAATACACAACCTGCAGTTTCTCTCTCCGTCCTCGGATCTGTACGCTACAGTATACAAAGGCGTAGTGCAAGTGTGTGTAGATGGATCTTTTCCTTCCGTTCGTCGTCGTCGTCGTGGTCGTCGCTGGTGTCTGTCGCCGCTGATGTCGTCGCTCTGTTCACTCAGCTCCCGAAAGCGCAGACGCCGTGTTCCCGGGACGCCGCTCGCAAAAAAAGAAAAAGAAAAAAAACACAACGATTTCATCTGAGTGTAATTAACGTAATCGCCTGCGTACAGGAAACACGTTTTCCTTCTTTTCTGCGTGCGACACACACCGTCCCACGCGCAGGCGGCGCAGAAAATTAACCGTAAAGGAAAGTTTTAAAAAAATAATAATAATAATAAACTTTCCGTCGTCTTTCCTTTATGGCTAATTTTTTTTTAGATCTACGCTCATTAATAATCGATAGCAATCATAAATAGTGATGAATTTTTTTGGATTTTGTCAGAACTAGTGGCTTTAATGTAACAAGCGCTTCGTGGTGTTTATTGAAAGGTGTCGCAAACTAAAAAAAAAATCATAATAATAATAATAAAGGTGTCACGTCTCAAAATCGTCGCGTGTTAGAGGAAGCATAAGTATGTGCCTTCAATGTGATCTTTCTTGGTGAGCTTGTTATTCTCGAGAAGCTGAAGCCAGCCGATTGTGTTTGCACTAAAAAACCAAAACCGCTTTGTCGTGATGTAGGTGATTTAAAGCGAGCTTTGTCGCGTCACTTTAACCGTGTGCATGAGGGTAAAACTTAGGGCTAGAGCTCTCATAACGCTGATCTGTAAACTAGTGCAGCTTACGGAAATAAGAAAAATCATAAAAATGTAAAAAAAAATTTTTAAAAATTTAAAAACATTTCCCAGATTTCAGAAAAAAAAAAAAGAAAAAGGAAAAAAAAAACAGAATAATCATAATAAAGGAAAAATATCTCTGCTTCGTTCTGTGTCGCATTCGGTTCAGAAACATCACATCCTCACACACACACACACACACACACTCGCAGTTAGGCGTGTGCCGACCAGCACACACACACACACACACACACACACACACACTGCTGCACTTACCACAATCACACTTTTAACACCCAAACTATATCATCATCATTAAACATCACACACACACACACACACACAGAATGTCGGTACACGCCTAACACACATCCAGCATAAAGAAAAAAAATTAAGTTTTATTGTTTAAACACACACGAGTTCGCCTCGAGACTATTGGTTATTTTTGTGTTCTATTGTAAATTATTCTTTGTGTTGTTATTATTATTATTATTATTGATTATTATTATTATTATTATTATTGATTTTGTTAGTGGGATATAAAAGGCCTCCATGCTTTGAGTCTTAGTAAAGCACCTTATCATGACTGAGTCGAGTCGAGTCGAGTCGTCTGATGCGTCTGATTCAGCACCTTACTACGCAGCATGATTTCACTTTACACCAGTCTCGCTCACAACAACATCAACAACAACATCAACAACAACAAGATAAACCTGATTATATTTTTACCGAAAAGGAAAGAAAAAAAAAAAAAAAACATTCTAAGGGACGTGCCAAAGTTTGGAGGCGATCTCCCTTGTTTAGTTTTTTTTTTTTTTTTTGGTTGTTTTTTTTTTTTTCTTTCATTTTTTTCCTTTTTTTAAAGCATACTATTCCTTTCATTCTCTTCTCCTTCAGTTATCGCAGCGCTACGTTCATGTAACCTTTCCTATAAACGTGTTTAAGGAAAAAAAACGTAAAAAAAAATTCCAAAAAAAAAAAAGATGATTTCAGCAGTCAGTATCATTACCTGCCATTTTACAGTAAGCCCTGTATTTCACGTATAATTACCAGTGATGTGTATTTGTTATTATACAGAAAACTAGCTGTAAAAGCTTCATTATGTTACATAATATTGTGACTTTTTTTTTTTCGAAAAAAACTGTGAAGACTTATCTTGCATATACTTTATACAGAAGTATTAAGCCTTAATACAAAAGACTAAAAAAAGGAGTGGAAGAATAACTGATTGTCGCAAAAGTAAGGATGATTTTTTTTGTAAATGTTACCAGCACTTTTTTGTAATTTTCACTCTCTTGAGGTATTGTACAAGTTCACGCTGTTTGTGAAGTTTGAATATGAAGGAATAAAAACTAGTACTTTCCTGTACTTCACACACCAGGGTCCTAAGTGTTGTTCTTTTTCAGTGCACACACACACACACACACACACGTGATTAACGCTTTCATTTTCTGCTCACAGTGTATGACGTTACACGCCATAAGAGCTTATTATCAGTTATTTTACACACAGTCCCACCAGGACGCCTCCTGCTGCTGCTGCGCTGTCTGGGTGGTGGTGTTTTTTCTCCTGATCCTTTTTCAGCATCAAGTCACGTCACACACTGTTATTTTGGGGGGTTTTTTGGTGGGGGGGAGTGGGTTTGGGGAGGAGAAAAAAAAACAATGCGAGGACAATGCGTTGGTGTAAATATGTCTCGTTATGTGACTGTGTTTTTTTGGGATGTTCACCGAGACGTCTCACGCTCCACTGATGATGATGATGATGATGATGATGATCAGTCTAATCCAGACACCAAGCTAGAGCGACACACTGGCGATAACACTTATCCTCATTCATACCTCGATACACATCCTGGAGTGGACACACTGTAAATAACTGTAAATAAAGTTATCACCACTGACGCTCACACAGCACACGTTATCTACATCAACATCTACATCAACTTATCACTTCCAGAAATCCAGGATCCTTTTATAAAAACAAGTCATGAAAGTGTAAAATAAAACTCAAACCGATATTTCCTTTAAAGGACACCTGTCTTACAAAACTCACAAATACAATACTGTGCAAAAGTTTTGGACCCCCTCGTTTCTTTACATTAAACGATGTAGATTAAATGAAAGAAACATTAACAAGTGTTTCACTATGACCAGCTGCATATAGATACACTTTAGCTCATTGTTTTTAACATTTGCAGCACATGACAGACGCCCTTTTACAATTTATTACACATCTGAGCAGTTGAGGGTTAAGAATTTACCGACGGTGGTAACTTGCTGGTGCTGAGGTTTGAACCTGAGACTCCAATGCTTTAACCACCTGACCCTTTTTTTATGTGACCACCAGAGCAGCGACCTCATTTCCCCTCTCGTCTGCTCCAACCGCTCAGCATTCAGCATCAGCATCAACAGTAAACTAATCACCGGCTTAAGTTAGATGTTTTTGATGCTTGAATGACTCATGGGTCACTGTGTGGCTCAACAAACCAAACGACATCCCTCTGAAACTGCTCAGGTACAGGGACTGGACTGAAAATATAAACCTGGAGAACTATTCCTCAAGACTACATTAAACATACAACCAAGTCTGGCTCTTTGGAGGCAACAGATGAAGAAATGAGGGGGGGGGGTCAATTCTTCTGCACAGCACTGTAAGTCTCCATGTATATGTGTATGTAGAGACTGACATAATATGAGGAAAACAATTCTCTTTTTTTAACCATCCATTAATGTGTTTGTACATTATGTACAGATTTCCCGCCTACTATGACGTCATTTCAGGCAAAATAAATAAATAAATAAATACATTTTTTAAAATCTGCTTTTAATCTTAAACACTGCCACAATTTTCAGAATAATTCCAGTTTTCTGTATTTTGATTGGATAGAAAAGGGGGTACTCAGGTTTCCTCCCACAGTCCAATTAGACTAATTGGTGTTTCCGAAATGCCCGTACTGTGTAATGAATTGTCACCCTGTCTAGACTGTACAAACCGCTAACACTGGAGACTCCTTCCAGTGATGTTACACGTTAAACGTTAAAATCTTTTTAATCCGTTTAATTCCCGTATGAGTTAAAGCGACTGCTCTACAGTCCATACCTTCTGACCGATCAGGATCTAGAACTGTGGTGTAAAGAGTTTTGTTGTACTGAGAAGAAAACTTTACCCACGTAATACCTGCTCATTCAGTCAAGCAACTATGTATGATGGACAGGGGTAAAAGGGGGCCAATACTTTGTAAGCAACAGATGGATTACAGTCGGGAACTGTACGCCTACGACGCGCCTGATGAAACGCTGTTTCGCTGTGTAACGCTAAACGATGAATATTATGAATATTATGAATATATTTCTGCAGACTTTTATGCGAATGATTTCAGCTAATTGGACCTAATGGCTCGGCTCCTCGTCCTGACAGAAGGTTACACTCAGGTGTTTTTTTTTTGTTTTTTTATATCATTTTTATTTAACACTCATTAATGGATAATTCAGACCCAAAACATACACGGCAGAGAAGAATGTTAAGCCCACTGAATTCCATTTACATACGCACGCATCTCTGATCCGTCATTTCCATCTGCGCCTCGCTCTCCTGAACAGATGGCAGCGGGAGGACGAGAGCAGCGAGGAGAACAGGTAAGAAGAACCCGTGCGCTCTCAGCCTGTGCGCGCGCTCGATACCGTCTGCCGGGCGCTCGGGGACTCACAACATTTCGCCAACTCTCAAGAAAAACATATTACATAGGACACAAATTAAATGTACACAATTTACCACTTAACCCCAAATGTAGATTAAACATGTGTTGTGTGTAAAGTTTGTTTTCTTTTGTTTTTCACACTCTGAAGCTAACATAGTTGAAGCCTATAGCCTGCGGTGTAGCATCGTGCGTTTCTGTCTCCAACAGAGAGACACGCTGATGTCTCTGAGCATGGACAGGACGTCACAGCTCCATCGGTTTCTACCTAACTGGATAGTTTGGAGTCAGATTTAAGTAAAAGGAGCACTGCATAAAGAAGTGCTTTAAATCCATACAAATTCTACTATTTAACAAAAAAAATAAATCACATCTACAAGCTTCTGTACTTTAAGCAGAAAATTCTGATGCATTAGAATCACTGTACACAGCACACTTTGAAGAGTCTTATTCCTCTTACACCACATCAACTTGCCACAATTACCTTTTAATCCATTTAATGTTATAGAACCTCTAAAACTATAGAATTCCTGTTCTTGCTTACGTTATACACCGCCTGGCCAAAAAATAGTGCCAATTTCAGAATTATTGGGCTGCATCAAGCAAAGAAAACAACTATGGAGATTTGAAATGACTGGATTCAACTGGGTTAAGAATTCTTCAACACGTTAAAGAGCGAAACAAAGTCATTGTCGCAAAGCAGCTTTACAGAATCAAAGGAAAATTATGGAAATGACTGAAATGTGTGAGAAAATATGTATGAATTAAAATGATCAGATCGTCCCAAATGAGCAAACCGAGGGTGACGGTGCTGAGGGGAAAACTCCCTGAGATGGCAATAGGAAGGAACCTTGCGAGGAACCAGACTCAACAGGGAACCTCATCCTCATCTGGGTGATAACGGAACGCAGGGATTGATCTGCACTCATACTGTGTGTTAGGAGGCTGGAAGGTCAATATAACAGAAGTTAATATGGTGTCCAGTTCGTTATTGGAGGCTCAGATAGACTGTAGGAAACTCCAGTCCTGAAATTGTGATCCAGACGGAAACACAGACATGAGGGCTCCCTGGGGTGTAAAAGCAACCAGTCACTCCACCGTCAACAGACCTGTGTGATCAATGAGAGTGGGGAAGACAGCACCTAAACTTATCTGTTCACCATAATAGAAGAGGTAATGCAAGAGAAGAGAAGAGAAGAGATAAGAGTAAGGTCTGGTCACAGTCACATGACGTAAGGTGATGTATGTTTATTGCAGAGTCCAAGCAGGGACTCCGGCAGGACTAACTAGGACTATATTAATATTAACTATTCAAAGCTAATGTTTTTCGAACATCACCTCTTTTTGACCAATCAGAATAGGGTGTATGAGCAAAGTGTGCACATACAGTTTATAGTGTGCTACAGCAGTGGTTCTCAAACTTTCAAGCCGCAACTGCATGAACTGACACATAGCCACAGCAGCAGGCTTTATCAGGGTTTCCCTGATTGTGTGTGTTTTTTTGTTCTGCGCAATCAAGTTTGCCACCTCATAAGATGCCTCCAGAGCATTAGAAGAAATTTTTGCTTGTTGAGCAATCATGTGTTTTTGACCCTGTA
>JAQMYJ010000017.1:1069399-1083364 GCA_030014305.1 Clarias laeviceps
TTTAAAGGTAAAGTGCAGGTTAATTTGTTTTATTTTTACTTTATATTTTGTGTTAATTATTTTTATGTATTTTTTTTAGGGGGGGGCTGTGGAACGAATAATTTGAGTTTCCATTATTACTTATGGGAAAATCAAATTTGGTTTACGAGTGTTTTGGAATACGAGCCACTTCCGGAACAAATTATGCTCGTAATCCGAGGTTCCACTGTACATTATTTTAAGTCTCTCCACAAGAGGGTGCTCTAAATAAACTATATCACTCACTTTATCCGATATACAGGGTCACGAGGGGAGGGGGGGGGGACCATACAAACTCCACGCTCATATACCCTGAGGCGGGATTCGAACCCGAACCCTGTAGGCGTGAGGCGACAATGCTAACTAAACACTACACCATCGTGTCGCCCAAAGAAGTTCCTGTATATAGTCGAGTTAAATATCAGTGTTAGAACTGTCCGTTTGATCAAAACACTCGTGTCTTGTTTGATGGGACGACGGATTACGAGCTTCTCCTTTTTTCTGCACATCAGGTCAATCATCAGGATGCGTCACTTTATAGCGCGCAGTAAATTTGCATTTAAAGCTCATTTGCACAGTGTTGTTAGGTGTGACTCGACTCTGAGGACGAGAATGACACAAGAGTTCACCTGAAACCTGAGGTGTGGTTCAGAGTCATCAGAATTTGAGCAGAAACACGAACAGGTTTAACTGGAATGCTGTAGGAATCATTTCTCACTTGCACACACACTGACACACCGACTCTGAGAGAAGGAAGTGATCAAAAGGGGGAGGAGGATCTTCTTACAGCTATTAACACCACAAACACACACACACACACACACTCATGCAGGAATTACAGTACACTTCATCAGGCCTGAGCAGGAGATAATGAGGGTTAAATATAGCCGCGGTGAGCCGAGAGTAAATCCGCTTCCATGCAACCAGAGACGTTGGCGCGACTCCAGCGAACAGTGGGAGAGAAATTTATATGAATGGATTCTCTCAATAAGAGTCTGTACAAATCCACTATTACTCACCTCGCGCAGAAGCGCTGACGTCGCGTGGGCCGGACTCGTAGTAGATCTGTATTCCAATGGAGATTTAAAGGCTCGCTGGAGCCAGAGACTCATCTCAGGAACCGGTGTTCAACACGGCTCTAAAACACGACTCTTACCCCTGTGGAATAATGCAGTGTGTGTGTGTGTGTGTGTCGTGCTGTTTGTTACAGGGAAAAACCCTTCAAGAGCATGTTTTATTCCTGTTATTATAATACTGTATAAACATCTCAGCCACAAATAATATTACAACTTTGTGTTTATTAAATCCCAGATTTCCTCGAGTTCTCGAATCTGATTGGTCAGAAGACCAAGGGTGTTGATACAGCACACGTTTTTTCATTCACAAGCTCGTTGGAAGGGGTTACTGTTCCCATAGCAACAGCGAACTCAGGGATGCGTCACAACGCACATGAAACCCAAACAAGCCAAACACGAGCGCAATCATCATTAAGACGCAGTTGCTTGAATGGATGTTTATGGAAGGAGTCTCCAGTTCAAGAACTTTGAAAAAGTAAAGCTGCAATTATTTATTTATTTTTTATTCTCTTTCTCCAGGTCAAGAGGAGTTCACCAGGTATCATGACAAGCTGCATTCTTTCAGTCTAATAAACTTTAATAGACAATAAAAGTTGAGGGTACGAGTGTGTATATCTGCTGTGAGGCAGGCTGGTTCCTACTCTATACACTCGTGGTAACGCGCACTTATTTCAGGCAAAACTAAGTGCACCGTTGTTAATTTTGGCCTCCTTATGATCCTAATTGAGCAAATGTGATGAAAACTGAACACCACAAAGGCTTAACCAAATTACTGATTTTTACATAAAAAAAAAAAACCTGTGAATCTAAGCCTCAGGAAGTCAAGATTTTAATATTTTAATCCTATGAAGCTGCTTTGTGACAATCACCATTCTTGAATTATAATTGTATTAAATTAAATATTGCACTCAGTAAAGTATACAGTGTAAAAACAATAACGTGACTGGACATCTATTAAATTTGACACCTGTTTTAGGATTATAAACAGTCACATCATTCATTATTTGCATGAGGTGTTAATCTCTACTGTAAATGCACCGACACTAACTGATTAAATTCTACTCTAAAATAAACAATGTCAGGAAAATTTTTTTTATGTTGATATGAATCTTACATCATTGTATATGTTCTTGTTTATAGAACGTAGAATAAGCCGGGATTTATCATGGAATTTCAAATACAAGTAAAAATGGAGCAAATTAAAATCTCTTCCATTAATTATTATTTTAGCGAAATGGATTTATGTTTTAATCATGTGTTAGACAGATCTTAAAACCAACTCGTTATTTTATCAATATTAATTTCTTTCTTGGCTGTGTTTAGTTGATCCATGTTTCCGTTCGTTTTCTTTAAGCTGTAACGGCTCTTCATAAGAAAATTACTCTTGAGTTCAGAACCTTGTACAGCACATATGGTGACGTCTACAACACTGACTTGTTTAGCCACACGGTATATAAACACCAAAATTAATTCACAAGGCAAATGTTTTGTTTTTTTCAGTAGGTTGAATTTATTCAAGTCATGATTTAAAAACTGGCGGAGTGGACAACAGGGCGAACACATTCAGGACTTGCTTATCACGTGTTGGAATGAGAAATGAGGACCGAGGACGAGTGGTTTGGACCGGGAGAATAAAATGTTAACTAACAGACTAAGAGAACGGCTCCCACATCATACACATGCGCACACACACACTGTTTAAATAAACACCACCTCTGGATCGTCTGAACAAGCAGCAGCAGCAGCGGTACTAATCGGGCCTCGCTGATGAGGCAGAAGAGTCCGGGCCAGAACAGCAGGTTCTTTTTAAGTGACATGGTTTAACCGTTTCAGCTTCGTTTTTTTCCTTGATTTTTTTTTTTCCTTCTTGTTTATTTTGTTGGTGGTGAAGTTTACATTATTAAAAAAAATAAAACGGTGATGGACGTGAAGGGGGCGTTTAGATGACCTTCTTGAGCTCGTCATACAGGACGAGGACGAAAGCGCCTCCCATGCCACGGAGCACGTTGGACCAGGCGCCCTTGAAAAACGCCTTTGAGCCTTCGTCGCGGGCGATCTTCCTCCAGCAGTCGATGGTGCCGGTGTACATGATGTCGGCTGCGAACGCAACAACAGTTATTTACACAACAAAGTTGAGGTAAACAAAGGAAGTGTAATGTAATTTTATACAAGGTATTCGCCTAGCAAAATAACGGACTACACTACTGAGCGGATGTTTAATCCATATAAGATTAGTTATATTTAAAGTGTAATGGATACGCAGCAAATCCGTCTTAAACCTGCAATGTGTCCAAGTCGTGTAAAACAGGACACGAGCCTCGACAACAAGCGTATACAACGTCTGGAAAAACCTGTCCGGGAGAACAGACGTCCGGGTCGGGATGCCTGTACGTGTTTCAATATGACGCCTGGCTGTAGACTGTCGACACGGTACTCTACACTCCATTGTAGATCCTGGAGGCGGAGCTTCGTGGACATTATAATCTATATATACACCTTTACCTTGGGTTTTATCATCTACTTATTAAATGAAACTGCGGTGAGTTTTTGCACGATTTTACCTCCTTTGCGTCCGGACTGCATCATCATACGACGTCTGACCGTGTCGAAGGGGTAGGACGCGAGACCAGCGACGGCGGTTACAGTCTGAGCGATCATCCAGCTCACCACAATGTGGGTGTTCTTGGGGTCAGGCAGCATACCTGCGCGCAAAACATTAAAGGAAACAATCGTTAGTTGATTCAAATTGTCTCAACCACCGTTTACCTTCCTATGTGCGTTAATAATATTCCCGTGACTCACCCTTGGCGGTGTCGTAGATGCCGAAGTAGGCCGCTCTGTAGATGATGATTCCCTGCACGGACACGTTGAAGCCCTGGTACAGCCCCTTCAGTCCGTCAGACCTGAACACTTTGACCAGGCAGTTGCCCAGCCCGGTGAACTCTCTCTCAGCACCGGCTTTGCCGACGTCGGCGGCCAGACGGGTTCGAGCGAAGTCGAGAGGGTAGACGAAGCAGAGCGAGGTGGCTCCAGCGGCACCTCCGGACGCCAGGTTGCCCGCGAAATAGCGCCAGAACTGCTTGTGCTTGTCCACGCCATCAAGAAAGACCTTCTTGTACTTGTCCTTGAAGGCGAAGTTGAGTGCCTGAGTGGGGAAGTACCGGATCACGTTGGCCAGGTTGCCTCTCCAGAACGACACGAAGCCCTGCTCCTTGGGGATGCGCACCACGCAGTCGATAATGCCCTTGTACTGCTTGTCGACTGTGATCTGCTTGCTGGCATGTTGGACCTGTGGACGAGAGAGCAAAAACACACGTTCGTACATCACGTAGTCATGTTAATGAGAAGTAAATAGATGAAAGTCATCATATGTTTAGTATTTCTATAGAGACAGCACTGCAAGATTTTTCTGTACACTTAATCAAGAAAGTGCTTTGACATTTCGTTCTCGCCAAGTGTCACTGACATGACCTAGTATTTTTTTTTACCCCGTTTAAATCAAGTACATCTTTTCCCCAAGCTTTCTGTAATCCATACACGAGTCCCATACTGTGTAGTGCACCTAGATAGGGGACGAGGGATCACTTAAAGGGAAATTTCCTTCCGACGACCTTGCCACTAGAAATCTAAAAGGATACCACAAAAATGTAATGAAGATATTCTCCAGCTCTAGAATCAGGAGTTTGTCTAATTAAAGATAAAACTCGGATGAACGGACCCGAGGAGAGCCTGTGTGTCGGTGACGATCTGATGAGGGAACAATTACATAACGCCGCTCACTTCCGGTTTAATGGCCGCGTCCGTGTTGAATCAAAGTGTGGAAAAAGAAACTCCAACATTAGAAAATACAAACCGTTAAACTACAGTAACGAGTATATTATCTAGTTGTGTGTGTGTTATAAGCGTTTATAAATGAGCCAAAGTGATCCTAGGTGATGTTTAATGCTAGCGCGAGCTCCGCAATGTCATGCCCTTTTGAATGAGAAAGAATGCTAAGGCTGTTAGCTAAGCTATGCTAACAATGCTAAGAGCGCTGGAGGGCACTGACGCGAAGGTTAGCTAGATGAAACCGGTTACAGAAATAATAATATAGCAAATTTAATTGAATACGAGCGATATTTTCAGTGTGATGTGAGAAGCCGGGCGCGCAGGCGGTGATGCTGTGGCGGTGATGCCGGAGCCGGTAACCGAGCCGACAAGATGCCGGGCATACCTGAAGGAGAAGCTTGACTCTCTCGATGGGAGCGACGGCTGTCTTGGAGATAGCAGCGGCGATTCCTCCTGCCAGGAAATCCTTAGCGAACGAAATGGCGGTCTCACTCATCTTGGATGTTTTTCTTTTTTTTGATCAATTTGTAAGGTTTTTAATTAAACTTCCCCTGGCCTACTCCGCCTCAGACTTGTGCCTCGCTCGCCAGCTCGGTCGAAATGGCCGATTTTTATACAGGCTTAAGGATTTTTTTTACCTTCTCGAACCTTCTCGCGAGAACCCTCCCCAAAAATCAGCGCGAGCTTCCCGATCTCGTTTCATGATTGGTCCGCAGGGTGATAACGTCAGCACGCGGCCTCCTTCCTCAATGACAATAGGAGGAGGCGAAAAACCCAGTGTTACGGAGGGTGGGGTAACCATGGCGACAAGCGCCACGCGCGCGCACTGTTCCTGCCGTAACTAACTAACTAACTAAACGAGTATGCACTCAAAGCGCGTGCACAGAGTTTGGGACATTTTGTTCACAGGTTTAATTTTTAAACACACACACACATACAGAGTGAGCCAAAATATATATTCATAATGTATTATAAATGTATGATAATATTACTAGTATTATATTAATATACATTATACCTGATATATGATACTTTTTCTGAAGTGTGTGTATACGTTTTTTGGCTGCCACACACACACACACACACATATATATATATATATATATATATATACCTATCCCAGGAGGCTTAGGGCACAAGGCGGGGTACACCAATGTGCCAATCCATCACAGGGCACACACACATACACACACTCACACACTGATTCACACACTATGGGCAATTTGGGAACGCCAATTAGCCTAATCTGGATGTCTTTGGACTGTGGGAGGAAACCAGAGTTCCTGGAGGAAACCCACCAAGCACGGGGAGAACATGCAAACTCCATGCACACAGAGATGGGAATCGAGCCTGAATATTCCTTTTAATTTAATTTAAATTACAAGGCAACAAATTCCTATGAAATATTATCCAGAATGTCATTGTGTACTAGACAAACTGTACTGTATGTGCGCACTATTTTATTATCATACATACTGTATATTATATATACGTACTATATATTTTGAACAAAAATGTTTACAAGTTTTTGCTTTTTTAAATTATTCTCCTTATAGAAAAATGCATACTCCATGCACTTACGTAATGATAAGAAAGATATACTGAAGAAGACACCTGAAAGTGACCTTTAGGAAAACATTAACATCACAGCAGATCACAAAGTGTTCGCGTTTCCCTCTTTTACATAAACACATACATTAACTCAACATGATTTCTCAGTAACACCTTAGTGAACCCCTGAGACGTTCACATAAACTTTATTCCAGTGACATGCTGTGGATTTAATGACCCTTGTGTTACTGTCACATGACCCGCGTGTCCACTCGATGTCCTGCCAAGTTATTTATATGTATATGGTGCTGAACAGTATGGACATTCTCAGCTGACACTGAAGTGTAAAGCGAGCCAAGAATAGACGTGAGCACAAGGAATGCTGTCCTGTGACCTTCACAAAGGACCTCAGGCTGCCGTGAGGCCTGCTGTCCCTGCAGAGGTCAGACCCGCGCTTCAGCTCCCTCTAACGCAACCTACAGGTAATAAAAACCTGAGATTACCTGTATGAAGGTCAGATTCGAGCAACAGGTGAACAGAGTGTGTTTTGTACACACAGCAGAGTGTGATCGTGAGTCGGCCGGATTGCTTTGTGAGAATGTTATATCAGGAGAGCTGTTTTGACTTTGATGTGTCATTCTGTCCACACCGTGACCCTGAGCCGTGCTGAGGGTTCAGTCGCAAAGGAAATGACGGAGAAGTCCTTGGGTGTTACTACTGTATGAACGGACAGGTCTGGACTTTGGCCCTGAATGTCTGTTAGACTGAAGTGGTTTCATGCAAATCATGACAGAATACAGTTCTGTTTTACAGTACAGTAGTGTTTTGCGCGTCAGGGCGTTTATGTAGAAACAACAGTTACATCAAAAATCTTTAACATGTACACAGACATGCAAGAAGAAGAATAAACAGGCCCCAGTGGTATTGTAATAAAATGTACACACCAATATGTGTTGTGATTTTTATGAGCGATTGACGTCCTCATGCTGAAAAAAACCCTCGTTCTGAACCTAGACCAGCTGTTGTTCTTAAAACACTAAAGAAAAGTCTAAACAAAATGTAGATTTTTTTTACACAATCCCCAAGAATGCTCTGGGATTTTCTGCAAAATGTTTTTTGTGTGATGGAAATAAAAAAATAAGATTAAATCTAATTAAACCCTTAAAAAACACCAACACTTATAGTGTATAAATGTATTTGACGTCCTGTAGATTTTTCTTTGCTCCGCTTTGGTACGCACAAGTAATTTATTACTATCATTATGCAGCAGTTAAAATATTTTATCTTAAAAATTCACCATGTAATTTTTAAACAACTAAAACAATTATGTCTCATTTACTTTACTTTGTCACACATAAATGTAGGGTTTTTTTAGTGATGCATTATTCGAATGATATTTTTTTATATTTGCAATGCATTTTTATAACATTTAATTCAATAAGACAAAAAATTATGTAAATTTGAAATAAATTGATGGTTAAAGCAGTTTTTCTCCTGAAACTTTCTACTCCATTCTACACCTGTGTTCTGGATTTGTCTTTGTAAGAGTTTCCCTAAAAGAAAAAAAAAACCTTTATGTTGCTAAAAGGAAAACTTGTGTTTCCAGAAGAAGGACATTTAGCTACACACAGGCTTCATCATCAGCACGTGGCTCACTGTCATAGCCAGGGTTTCTATTTTTATTTGTCAGAATGTCACTGAAGTGAAAAAGTGTGGATTTTGAACCTTAGCTTAAAGGAGAAAAAGCAAAAAATGTTAAAGTTAAAATGTCTCCATAACAAAATGCACTTAAACACTTAAAAAGCCAAAAAAGAAGCTATTTAAAATAAAATTAGAAGAGATATACAGTATAAGGCGGCATGGTGGTGTAGTGGTTAGCACTGTTGCACCGCCAGGGTCCGGGTTTGATTCCCGACTAGGTTCGATTCCCATCTCTGTGTGCATGGAGTTTGCATGTTCTCCCCGTGCTTGGTGGGTTTCCCCTGGGTACTCCGGTTTCCTCTCACAGTCCAAAAATATGCAGGTTAGGCTAATTGGTGTTCCCAAATTGCCTGTAGTGTGTGAATGAGTGTGTGAGTGTGTGTGTCCTGTGATGGATTGGCACCTTTTCCAGGGTAGTTCCCCGCCTCGTGCCCTAAGTCTCCTGGGATACTGCGGCGTCTGTGTCCCCATAGGAGTTTACATGGTGGGTTTCCTCTACTACAGTTTCCTCCCAAAGACAAGCAGATTAGGCTAACTGGGCCTCCTGTGACCCTGTACAGGACAAGTGTTATAGAAGCTGAATGAGAGAATGATTCTCTTATCCATATAGCTCAGTACATTTGTTTAAAATTCATAATAAACATATTTAACTAAAACTAATAGAAAATCCTACTTGCTGCATTCCCAGCTTGTGCAAATTAATGTCACAAATTTCGAACAACCTCTTAAAAACAGAATAATTCAGATAAATTTAGATCACGTCTTGTCTAAACAAGAACACAAAAATACTTCTCACCTTATTATTAATAATTATTCATTTTCTCAATTTCTTATAATGAATAAAAAAAACTCATAAAACCTGAAATAAAAAAGTAAGTTTAAAATACTAGGATTACACTTCTGGACAAATTAAAACCAAGATTAAATTATGCTATAATTACAATTCTAATTATTTCAAAACAACTTTCAATTTGATTAATAAATAAATGTTTAATAGTTTTAATCAAGCTGGTATTTAAATATTAGATGACGCGACCTGTGTGGCATGTTTTTAAGTTGTTTTTAATCAGAATTATTGTTATTATTCGCTTAAAGATATGAGTGTGTATTCTGTCCAACCTCTGGTTCTGGAAAAAAAATACTGAAAATGTGCTGTTCCTCAAATGTCCACTGGGGGGCTCCAAAACATATCAATTCCTAAGGAGCCAAACATTAATCAAAATGTCCAGCTTTACAACAGAATAAACATGTTTACAGCCAGATTTGGTCTCTATAGCTAGATTTCCCAATGACTGAACTATACTGTGTTGAATGTTTATGTAACTCAACAGTAAAAATTATATTTATTAAGCATAAAAAACTATTAAGCAAATAATTAGAGGCGTGAACGATTTGTGTGACAGATATGCAGGACGAAGTGTAGGGTACAGATTCAATTAAGGTTCAAAATAAAGTTAGCATTTTAGCTTGTGGTAACTAAGGTAAGTAGGCCAACCAACAAACATCCAGGCTCCATTTGCTCCACCCATTTGCCCATTTATGGATTAACCAGGGTTTAGGCAGATTCAGTTCCCCCCAAAATGGTGACAACCAGAGCGTCCACAGCTGAGCTTTAAAACTGCTTTCCAGAAAACCTAAGGTCGACGCCACAGAGCGTTTGTGCATGAAGAGCGTGAAGTCACTCAAAGCAGAATTATTAAAGAAAAGAATGTGCTTCTTTATTTGCACACTACACAAACAATACAAACATACATTTATTCACTTTAAAGTAAACACAGAGAAATGAAGTGGACCTATAAATATATTGATGAAATGCCACGAGGATCAGATGATCCATCTCGGACCAGCGCTCCTAATCAGGGTCACCAGGCACATGACATCTCGGACGCCGCATCGCTGCTTCGCCTCATACGGATCGGAGACCAGCCAAATTCTGATTGGGCGTCGTCAAGTATGTGGCCACGCCCCTGGTGAGAGACGTTTCGGAAGCTTTGCTGTTTCCCTCGGAAGACTCTAGGCCTTGAGTTCATCTGCACACAGAAAAAAAAAACTAAGAAAGCGAAATCTCAAACATTATACTTATATTAATAATAAATAAATAAATGAAGTATTAAGGGATTTATCGCTGAAGGACAAACCTGGACGAAGACGGTCGTGTTCATCTGTAGTGTTTCTACGCGCTCGGTTAACTGGTTCAGCCAGTCCCCGTGCTCAGCAATGGACTGGCGCAGATCTCCGCCGTTCTACATAAAACACAGCAGTTTAAAAAAAACAAATAATAATTAAAAATACATAAATAAATAAATCACACGAATAAGCAAGATTCTTTTACAAAATGTCGCACTGCAGCTAAAAGAGAGCTGATGTGGGCGTGGCTAGATAAGATTAGCAAAACTAAGTCGACCGTATTAGCTATGGACACTCGCTACGATTTTTATAGACATTTAATGAGATGTCGTATATGACATAATGAGATTACGCAACGCTTCTCTTGAGCACGCCCCGCCTAATGAATTTTTGCAACTGAATTTTAGTAAGAAATTTGCCTCGGTGTATGAAGCATTTTCAGCATATGAACGTCTGAACTGAATTTAGTGAAGACAGAACAAGAATGTTATCGAGCCACCTTCAGTTTCGTTTTTAAAGCAGCCGATGCCAAGAGGAATCAGAAATTAAGGTTTAATGTCTATTTATTTCATATTTCACTTCATTTACATGTTTTTTCCTAAATGTTTTGTTTGTTTCTATATGCAAAAATATGATTATAGTGTTGGAAATTGATAATATTGGTAATATTTTTGGGTGGCTGGACCGGATTATCTGCAGTTACATTATTTCCTCTGGGACAACGTGTTTCACAATACGAAATTCCACATCTGGAACGGATTAAATTCATTTGCCGAGGTATCGCTGTCAGACATTTTTCTAGTTGAGTCAAAGAGTCAACTAGAAAATAGGAGAGATGAAATCATCAACGTCGACCCACACACACATACACACACCTCATCGGAGACGAGGTCAGATTAGTTTGAGGGATTGCCAGAAACAAACAGTGATAATATAGATAACTATAGATAACCTGTATTGGCAGCGATTTGTTCAGAAGCCAAAGGAGTCGACTCATATTGGTGAGCCGAGTCAGTTAATCTGACTCACTGCAGAAAAAGCTAATGTTTTCTGAACTTCTGGGATTTTTTTTAAGCCTCTCACCCCGGACAGGTTGTCTTTAAGATCTGCTGCAGCGAGACGCACATGCTCCAGTCTGTCGACCTGCTCCTTCAGTCGATCCTCCAGCTCCTGCATCATCATCAGACCTTCATCCATCCTCCTCACCTGTTTGCCCACCATCCTGCAGGAGTCTCCTACAGAACACACATATATTATTTGTGTATATATACACACACACAAATAACACAGTACACAGCATATATATCACACCCCTAGACATGTGTGATGTGTCTTTTTACAAAAGAGTCGGCTCTGACTCTGATTTGATTCGACTCCTGCTTGATTCATTTCCCACCTTATCTGATTTCTTATCAGCAATTTAGCAAACCTGTTAACCTTTTAATAATATTGAATAATAAATTTTCATTATTACTGCAAATTGGGATGTGGGATGTTTATTTTTGTTAAATATAAAGTAAAGTTAAAACACAATCACTGAATCATCTCGACCCCTGATTCACTCAGGTAAAGAGCTCGCGCACAACAAGACAACACTCACTTTACACACTGATGACTCTTCAAATATACTCTTATATCCCGTAGAGTTTAACTATAAACATGTACATGTAATATAAAATAATAATAATAACAACAGCTTAAATATCTTACTGAACAGCAGTGAAGTCGCCACAGAAATTTTTTTTTTTTTCCTCTCAGGTTTGAGGCTAACTATGTTTGGAATGCAGCCGGGTTGCCAGATTTCGTATGTTTTCGCAATCGTCTGAACAGACCCCAAAACGCAAATATACAGTATATTATATATAAATAATAATTTTTTTTTAATAAAACCCGTAACTGATTATAGTTATAGATTATAGTGAGAGCACTTAAACCGCATTAAATAAATGAATAAAAATATATATCATCATATAAATAATTACAAGTTTAGATTTGTTAATAAGACCAATCTGGCAACACGGTTCAATCGCCGCGCCTCAGACAAACACGTCACGCCGCACGCGCCGAATAATTCCTGCAGCCTACGTAGTTTGCAGTCCTACTTCATATCTAATACTGGATTTGGGATCGAGCCCAAGTTGGCCTTCGGTTTCAGAAAGCGTTCCGTCTCATATTATTATTAATGTTATAAATAACTAAATTAAATGGATAAACCCAAATAAAAACACCACACATTAATATTGGTTCTTTTAAAAAACTAAAAGCAAGAAATTTGTGAATTATCTTAATGAATAAAGCCACGTTAGAACATTAGTGATAAATGATAGAATACTTTACTCACAAGGGAAATTGTAAAAAATAAATTAAATATGATCATATTATTTCAACAATAAATTCTATTTAATATATAAATAAATGTAAAACTATAAATACAAAAATAAATATTTATATTAAACAATACAAAAATATATTATAATCAATTAAAAATCTTATATAATACTAGATATTATTAAATATAATATATAAATATATAAATATAATTAGAAATAAATGAAGTTTAATGAATGCATTAAGAAGTAATGTAAATTAACATGTAATTAAAATGTCTAATGAATGTGAAGGTTAAAACATTACAGGTGATTAAAGGGGTCCTATTATATAAAGGTTGCTAATATTGCTTATTGAGTCTCTTAAAACAGGTTTACATGTATGTAAGGTCAAAAAACACTTTAGTTTTCTCCAAAAATAGATTTAATTTTACCCATTTCTAAATGATTCGTAAACGACTCGTGTGAAGCAGTTTGAAGATTCAGTCTGTCTAAACCCCTCCTTTCCGGAAAAACGAAACGCCCATGACCATAACTGAACGAGGGCTCTGGGGGTTTTACAGAAAGCTTGGTTAACTTAACATTTAGTTAATCTTAATGTCTGGGTTGATTAACCCCAAACCCGCATACCGAGAGTATGTCGGTTCCAAACCCCCTGAGAAGAGTAAAGTTTAATCCCCTCCTACTGGTTACCCAGAGTTAGTGCGCGTGCACGGTGCCTAAATAAAGACATTTTCAATGGATCGTGGATTTCACAAGTCAAAATGGAAAATCAAAGTGAAAAAAAGAAAGCGGCACAGAGTCTATTACACTTCACAGAGGTTTTAATGCACGCATATGAGGAATTTAAGCCAATAATAATGAAAAAAAGCAATACGGCTGCACTGGCTAAAGAAAGAGAGTTGGCTTGGCAAAAAATAACGGAAATGCGTGAGTGTATTAAATTACAAATTTGACATCACCTCCACTTTTATTATAATGCAAAATAATTAAACACCCCTTCTGCGTCCCTTTGACTGTTAAATGAAAGCATTTACTTTTCCTGCCATTCATTTCTTTAGGTCAAAATACCAATGAATACTGACTAGGAATTTATGGTTTCTTATTTAATAAGCTGTAATCCGTCTGGAACCAGAAGCCAAGTGAAATAAAACACAAAAACGTTCTGCAAAAAGGTAATATCTGATTACACGATCACTGAACTATTTATTAAACACGGTTTAGTTTATTCTTTCTGTCATGTAGCTAATAGAAAGAAGACTGAAGCCCGTCTAACTGGCGGGGGCCCATCACCACCTCCCCTCCCCCCATCTGAGGAGCGGCTCTGTCCCTTAATA
>JAQMYJ010000017.1:1086167-1099599 GCA_030014305.1 Clarias laeviceps
GGGGGTGGGGGAAAAAAAAAAAAAAAAAAAAAAAAAGTCTGTTTAGAAGAGTCCCAAGCTATAACGTCTGTGTTTTCATATATATTTATAATATAGTATACATTTTATATATAGATATATTTTAAGATACATCTCTCTCCTATGTGGTGCTTTAGCAGGGAAGAGTCCCGGTTCTGGTGCGGTTTCAGTCTGTGGTCCAGTGACATGTGGAGAGGACAAGTGACAACCAAACAAGAGAGAGAGAGAGAGAGAGAGAGAGAAGGGGGGGGTACAAACAGAGCTGTACAGAGAGAGGGAGGAGGGGCAGAAAAAGTTATATAGAGAGATACACAGAGCAGCAAGAGAGAGAGAGAAAAAAAAAGTGAGAGAGAGAGAGAGATATACACAGCAAGTCTAAGATACAGAGAGAGTGAGAGAGATACAAGGAGTCCTTGGTTTGAGCTCAGAGCCTGTATATGATGAAGTGAAGTGTGTGTGTGTGTGTGCGCGTGTGTGTGTGTGTGTTAGTTCCGTGATCAGGCCTTGCTCTCCTCCACATTAGTGCTCTGAGGTTTAATTGCTCCGGTGCGGTTCGGTTTCCCTGGTCCGGCTGCAGCGGCTTCCTGCAGTTTCCCGGGAATCACGGATGAGGAGGAGGAGGCCTTCAGATCGGACACAATCTGCCGAGCCTCACGGAGGATCTTCACCTGCACAGGAACAAAAAAAAACAAACGAGACGTCAGTGTCATAGACGCGTCTTCGATGATGCGTTATAATACAACAATTAGCAAGGAGTCACGGGTACGATCTGGGAACCTGATTCATTCCTCTCACTACACAGCAGACGGCAAACACTCGCTTCGTCCCTGTTTAAAGGACATGTTCTCACGCTATAGTATTTGTGCGCTAGCATTTTTAAAAATTTGAATGTCACTGTCATGCCTAATGAGCCACATTTACATTTTAGTTATTTTAGTCTTGAGACTCTAGTCTGCACTAGTAGCGTTCTGAAAAACAAAAAAGGAACAAATTTGTCTGTTAAACAAACAGTTGTCTCTATCCGGGCACTGGTTTAATCTTCTTCATCGCTCCTGAGCATTAACATTAAACCAAGTTTTCTATCGCGGCTTGAGTTGACTTTTTGACATGAGGTTTTCGACTAGAGAGACAACATGCTTGTGACAACAAGCTGTATCGACCTCATCATGGACACCTGGTACAAGTTACAAAGCCATACACCGAGTATAAACTCCGGCTCCTAGGCTTCACATCACACTAGTACAGCGTGGTGTATTTTCTATTTTATTGTAAACAGCCCCTTAGGAAGTTAAAATCGGCGCAAGTAGTCACTCTTCCTACACAGACTTGCGTTACTGATGAGATTTAAAGTGGCTATAGTATAAAGACAGACGTATACATTCATTATAACCATGTATGGGTAAGTGTAACGCATTGTTCTATGATGTATATATACAGTGGAACCTCGGATTACGAGTAACACGGGTTTACGAGTGTTCCGCAAGACGAGCAAAGATTTTTAATAAATCTTGACTTGAAAAACAAGCATTGTCTTGGTTTACGAGCACCAAGTATCATGTATCACGCATGCACTTCTTGTTTTGATGCCGAGCGTCAGGTGATCACAACTGAGCCAATGGTTTTTCTCTCTCTTGCGCTGCGTAGAGTTTCTGTGTAAGGCAGAGTGTGTGTGTGTGTGTGTGAAAGAAGGAGTACAGTGTCAAATTACGCACGCAGTCACACCAACACACACACACTGCCTGCGTGCACAAACGGAAACACTTATCTGTTGGGATTTATTTTTACTTTTTTTTTTTTTTAAAGGTAAAGTGCAGGTTAATTTGTTTTATCTTTACTTTATGTTTTGTATTAATTATTTATGTATTTATTTTTTTGTGCTGTAGAACGAATAAATTGAGTTTCCATTATTTCTTATGGAAAAATGTAATTTGGTGTACGAGTGTTTTGGAATACGAGCTGCTTCCGGAAAGAATTATGCTCGTAATCCAAGGTTCCACTGTATATTAAAACAGTCACAAGGGTTGAACTTGCTGTGGTGTAAGAGGAATAAAACACGACATATAAAATCACACCACACCACTCTGTTACTCTAACAGTAATCTCTATTTTTATTTTAAAAATAATAATAATAAATTAACTGATTTTAGTAATAAACATTATCAATGAGACAGCAATTAAGGAAAAAAAACCTAAAGATAACATTTTTAATGATCAATGCTTTTTGTGAAGTAAAACTGAAGTAGTATTATTTTGATTCTACAAATTCACCATTATGAGAAATAAAAAAATAAATAAAGAAGAAGAAGTGGATAAACTGAAATTACCTATATTTGTTTACAGTGGGTGGCTCACCTTCGTGCCCTCCTCTGCGCCCTTACTAGGGGGCTCCGGGTTGGTAGGGGGGGTGGAGTGGAGAGGCTCGCGGCCCGGGCTTGAGTAAGGGGTAGAGCGAATAATTACAGCCTTGTTTACCTGCATTACAGGTCTCTGGATTGGGTTTGGGAAAGGCCCGCTGGTAGCGGTGCGCATGTGCATCACCATGTTGCCCTGTGGAGGGGGCACCTGAGCAAACAAACAAACAACAAACAAACAGTTAGAAATGCTTAAAGTGTGTGTTAAATAAATAAATTCAATTTGGTTTAATGTAAAAGTAAACACCTGTGGGCCGTAATGTCCTGGGAGCGGGCCAACGGTCGGGGGGGCACCGGGACCAGAGGGCTTCCCACTGGGGCTGGCAGAACCTGGCCTGAACCCCAAGAGAGGAACAGAAAATGCATGAGGTGTAACAAAAAAAAATATCTGATATAGGGGGGCGGGGAGAATAAATAAATAAAACCGTTACGCTCTGTACAAACTGACCTGTACGAACTGCCAGGAATCCCAGGTGAGTGGCTGGATTTATCAGGGAATTGAAATCCTTTCATCTCCAGCTGAGATGGCTAAACAACACCCAAATATGTAAAGGTAAATAAACAAGCAACATTTAAAAAAAATAAATAAATAAAAAATAAAAAATAAAACTTTTTTTTGGATTCAAAACCAGAAAAGCGCTGTTGTCACCTCTCGGCTGGCGGTGATGACGGGTGGCTGGGATGCCGGGGGCATGATGCGGCGTGGGGCACCAACAGGCAGGTTCTGACCCTGCTGAAGCTGGATGGACTGTGGGAGGATCAGGTGCTGCTGAGCTGAACCGTAACGCAGCTGAGAACCGGGAAGAGGCATCGTCACCTAGACACACAAAATAAATCTATAAGTATAATCAACACAACACATTGAATTCCGCAAACAAGGTCGAATAAACACGGCTACGATCGTTTTCACCTGAATGAGCTGCGAGTCCATGAGCTGAGACGTGCCCATTCCCGTCGCCTGGTTGATGGTGCTCTCGTAAACTAGTGCCTGGCTGCCGTTGATGGTCTGGAAGTGCGAGCCGGACTGCGGCTTTACCATCTCGGAGGGCTGGATGCCGGGGAACGCAGAGTACGGCCCTTTCAGAGGGGCAGCTCCAGAGAGCACCATTGCGCTGGGGTGGGACAGGCTGGGCTGCATGTACACCTGCGACCTATGGGGGAAAATCAGACAGACACAAAAATGGACTGATATTAGGGCCCAAGCACTACAGGGTACGCAGGACCCTCTTGTTTTCCTAAGGATTATTTTTATTCATTTTTTTTCCACCCTTTTGGACTCTTGGTATGGTGTCCTATGCTCAGAAACTCATGAAAATTGCCAGACAGGTTGGAATCTGCTGCCATTAGGATGCCTGAGAGTCTCGGGGCCCCCATATGAGATTTTTCTGCATAGCTCATACACACGTTCATGTAGGCAGCTCATTGAGCCGAATAACTTTCACACTGCATGTCCTGGGATCAACTCAACAGGAGGTCAGTTATTTTGGGTGGTTCGCAAAAACGCACCCGATGGATTTTGATAAACTTCTCCTAGGGAATTTATACGATCGTCACCAAACCGGGCCGATGTGATATAAAGCCAGTGAGGACGCAAAATTGCGGAGGGATTTTTGATATCTCAACCGGGTCAGCCGTGATAATGTCTTAAACTTACACTGAAAAACTGGTTAATAGCTTTCTGTGTGGCCTCATATTGAGTGACATTATATTCAGTAACACGTTTAGTGACATCACATTGAGTAACATAGTGTGATAGTCACAAATGTTAACACACCAACGCACTCAACAAACATTTAGGAAAAAAATAATAATAAATCTAACGATGAATCGATCTACAGAGAGTGATCAAACGTACCTGAAAGTGGGGATGGAGTTGAACAACTCCTGGGACTGAGAGACAGGCAGACCACCCCGGAGACCCAGCTGAGCCTGAGCCTGCAGAGACGTGTGGAGGGAGATGGGGATCTGCTGAGCGGCTGCAGCCTGTTAAACACGTGATGATAAAAAATAAAAAAAATAAATAACAAAAGCAAATATTAGTTCATTGTGTAAACCATGATGCACGAGTGAAGTCTTATTCTGCGTTACAGCCTCACTGCCTCGTCACCTGTTGATAGCTCTGCTGCTGAGTCAATGTCGGCGGCACCAATCGAGGCTGGCTTGGAAACACATGTCCGTCCAGGTACAGAGGCGGGATGTGGTTACCTACGCAGATGAAGTCAAGACACACATTACAACGAGTTCTAATTGGTGTTAATATTACTGATCCAACCTGCACGTGAAACTAAAATCAGACCTTGCATGGAGACGGAGGGAGCGACGGAGGCCACGGGCATAGGGGGCATGGAGACGCCGCCGAAGGAGCTGTAGCTGACGGCGCTGGACGAGCTGCACGGGGGCTGCGTGACCGACCCTACGCTGCCTGGAGAACCCTGCTCGGGGAGAGACTGCGAGTTCTCCCAGGCTTTACGTGCTGACTCCATCTGCACAAAGACAGTGTGGCTTTTAGTGAACAGCAACGATTTGAGTAAATACGGAAATGTTCGCCTTGAAGTCATCTTGAAGTATTATTTTACGACAAAAAACACACAACCTGCCTAAAATGTTCCTTCAAACTGTTCGTATACAGGGTGACGTACCTTGAGTGTGAGGTCAGTGGTGGGGAAGGAAATGGGATTGAGGCTGATACCAGGCTGCAGGTGATCTCTGCGCAGCATAGGAATGCCCTGAGCAAGGCCCGCCTAAAACACACAGAAAAAAAACAGGTAGATAATTATAAGCAACTCAGCATGACACCACAGTAATTAACAACCACCGTGGTAACTGACACCCTGGTCTCTTACACCAACAGCACTGACTGTACCATGTCTGTAACTAACACACAGAACCTGTAACACTAACACCAAAAGTCTGTAACTGTAACTCCTGCTCACCGTAACACCAACACCACTGCAGTAACTTCAACACAACCAGAACCGTAACCTTATCAACCACTAATAAAACATCCTGAAACCTACGTTGCTGGCGAGAGCGTCCTGCAGCTTGGTGACGGGGTTGGACACGGCCACCGGTGCCGATCCCGGAGGGAGGCTGAAGTCCGAGTCCTTGGCGCTGACTCCGAACTCGATGGGTGGGACAGGCAGGACGTTTTCGACGTGGATGTCCACTCCATTAACGGGTGTGATGGGGCCCTCGAGGCGCTCCACTCCTTCGGAACCCTTGCGGTTCTTCAGAGACCGCTCGTTTCCGATCGGCCCGGGTTTGTGCTCTTTGCTCTGCTCCGGCCCTGCGTCCGAATCCTGTATGAGGCGGGATTACGGTAATGAAGGGAAGGTGGTGAGTATGATAGGCACTTGGGACTTCACTATCAATCATTTAGGGGGAAAATATCAATAATTCATTATTCAAGAACAACCTCTGAATTGGGTTCACTGCCGGTGTACGACACCTGCTTCGTCCATGAGTCTCCACCAGACGACTGGACTGTAAGAGCTGCAAAACAGGGGAGAAATAATGGTATGCAATTGTATAAAAATGTTGCTAAACCTTCTCATGCATTAAAGCTGAATCGTGCCGTTACCTGTGCTGTTGGTCTCCCAGATCTCAGTGCCAAGGTTATTTGTCGAGAGGGTTTCCTCAGGCTGTTCGATCGAGATACCGCCCTGCTTCTTCGCGAAACGAGGTGGCATTTTGGAAGCGATTGCTCTGTTCTTTACCGATACCTGTGGATGCATGGGCGAGTCAACACACTGGAAATTTCTAAAAACAACCTATTAAGATCAGGTTAGTTTCTAACATACAATCGAATTCCAACTGTAAATCTAATTTAACTAAAATAATAATTTTTAAAAATCCTCACCGGTCCTCCTTGCTCCTTTCTTCGTCGCTCGTCCTCTTGTGGACGCCGCTGTTTTTTGGAGAGCGCGTCTTGGAATCCGTCCGGACTCGGAATGGAGGCTCCTGGATCGCTTTCAACTACCAGGAAAAGTTTAGTTATTAACACAGAGTCATCAGAAGCTTTCCCTTTGCTAAGTCAATAATAAGTAATGTGATCCGATTAACAACAGTCAAACGGTACTTTAACAACAGTAAAAACGGTCTGCGTCTTAATTGTTGCTCTTACTTGGGTAGCTGTTGAGATCATATTGTGAAAGAGGCTCAGACATGTCTCCCTTCATGCCTCTTGGTTTCAGATCTTTATCCAGCTTCTTTCCTGTCGAGTCGGTGTTGCTGTCCTCCGTTTGTTCCACGCCGTACACCGGCCCTGCATCCTCTGGACTCCTGCACAAATTAAACCAGATTCATTTTATTCCTTCACGTGCGCTACAGGATGTAATAAAAATCAGGTCGTCTGAACTCACCGTCTGCAGTTGGTCGTCACTCCGTTCTGCCAGCCGTCGTTGCGGTTAGACGACCCGACGCCAGAGGGAGTGTCTGTGGATCGAGGCATCTTTGAGCCTTCCAAAATGTCACACTTACGATTCTGTCTGTCCACCAGAGGGCGCTGGCTGGAGAAACTTCTCTTGGAGAGTTCTCGTTTCTCAGAGCCTGGCTCTCCATGCCCGGGGTCTACGGGCGCCTCGCCACGTTTCTCTCTCCAGTCGTTCAAGTCGCTGTTCTCTGATCCGGTCTCCCAGTCCTCACCCTGAGACGCGAATTCCTGCTGCCTATTCCCGGAATACTGACCAGGCCAGTGATCTTCTCCGGGTTTGGATCGACCCGGCCAGGGGTTCGTGAAATCCCCGTTGACGTACTCGTCGCCGTTCCACTGACCGCCGGTTTCTCGTTCCTGGCGCAGACGTCTAAACCTTGGGGGTTTGTCCTGGCGAGGAGGACGTCTCCTCCTCAGCGGCCGGTTGTCAGAATTGTCGTTGTCGAAGCGATAGTCACCTTCTCGGTCCTCGACCCCGTTCTCCGCGAAAGAAGACGCAAACTTTGGAGGGTACTTCGGGGAGTCGCCTTCTGCAGATTTTCTCGAGAAGGAATCGCTTGTGAAGTTGTATCCGTTCTCCTGCATGGATCCGCCTCCGAACTGGCTCCCCCTTCCCCTCCAAGTGGAAAAATCCTTTGATCCGAACCCACGGTTGTATCCAGTGTTCAGGCGTGGAGGAAGGGACCGACCAAAGTTTCTCATTTTGGATTTTTCCCTCGTGTCTCCGCCGGTGCTCTGCTCGTTATTGTAGACTTTGTTAGACCTCCAGGAATCCCTGTCCACCCTTTTAGTGTCTCCGGACGAGGAATAAGCGGCTTCTTCATTCTCTCCGTTTTTCTGGCGTCGGCGTTTGGGCAGCTCTTCGTACTCCGAGGCCTCGCTCAGAGTCTCGCTCATGTTCCGTCTCCGCGGTTTTCCTCTCTGCAAATCCTCGGCTTTAACAAAATCCCGGGATCCTCGACCCCGCCCTGAACGCTGGATATTTCCGGTGTTGTACATTCCTCTATTGTTGTCGCTCCGACCCCCTCGGCCACCGCCACGCGAGTTGAAGTCTCTGAATCCTCTGCCGCGGCCCCGCCCCGCACCTCTTGCTCCAGCGAACGCCTGCTCTTCGTCGATAAAGATCCAGTTGTTGCGGCGAGGCGCTGCGGGCTCTCTATTCTCAGAGTTCTCCTTCACTTGGGAATTACTGCCTTCCCAGCCGTTCTCCTTACTGGAGTCCTCACTCGGGTTACTCAATTTCTCCATTTTGGGCCGAGAAGACTGTTTCTCCTCGTGAGCGGTCGCAGGAGGAGCCGGATGCCTGATGATCAAAGGCTGGTTGTCCTTTTTCAGGTCGTAGACATTCGTAAGGACCTCCTTCTCAAGTCTGTACGGCACGGGCTTCTCTTCGGGTTCGGATTTGGGTTTCTCGTTCTCCTTGTCCTCCACTTTCAGGGCCTTGAGCACCGGTTTCTTGATGGGACCCGTCCTCCTGAAGGTCCTGCCGCTCGGTTCGGAAGGCTGGCTCACTCCGCTGCTGTTGGACCCCGGGTCGGACCACTGCACCGCGTCTTTGTCTTTCTTCAGAGGGTCGTCTTTTCTCCAGAAACCAGAGTCGAAACTGTTACCCTCACCCGCATCGTCACGAGAATCCAGACTGTCTCTCTGGTTACGGTTAGAGGACAATTCCTTGTGGTGCTCGGGTTTGAGGTACTCGCTGTGTCCTGGTGGCGCTTCTTCGTCTCGCTGCGAACCGAGAGAAATGTCAGACCCTCGATTTGGGTGGTAGACCTGATGGGGGAGATCTTCTGAAGGACTTTCAATACGTTCAATTCCCCTCTCCTCATAGGAGTCCTGCTGAGAGCATGACCGGTCACTCCTGCAGAATAAAAATAAATAAATAAAAAAAAAATCCATCTTATTGTTTCAAAATGTGATAAAAAAAAAAAAATAAAATAATAATCCTTATGGGAAAATAAAAACAATTCGTGTACCTGTCATCTGACTGACACCTCTCGGCGTTGTCATGCTGTCTCTGGTAAGGTGGGGTGAAACTGCGCGCTGGTGGGTAGCCATCTTGGCTCCAAACTGAATAAGTGTCAGCAGAGAGCGCCCTCCTTTCCTGGTGCATGCTGGAATGGCAGCACTCGTCCGAGGCAGATCCGGGGCTGTTGAGGCGATCCTGCTGCACCGCTGGCTTGTTTACGCCTGCAGAGGAGAGTGTGTGTTAAATAAATACGGTTCACTATAATCCCGGCAAAAAAAACGTTTTTTGGTTTTTGATCGATGAACTTACCCGATGAGTGGACGTTAGGAGAGTAATAATCGTTGGCCGAGCGTCCCTGGGTCACGCGTGGGTCCATGTAAGGAGGCATCATCATCCAGCGCGGGTCAAAACCAAGCACGTGAGGGGGGTAATAACCTCTCTGAGCGGGACCTGAACCAGACTGCTGCCACTGCTGCATCTTATACGGATCCTGAAAGACAGGCGGATTAACATGAAAACACACAGAACCGAACAACTCGAAACAAGTCAAAGTAAACAAAAATAACTTGCAAAGTACAAACTATATGACGGACCACTTGAACAGAACAGGAGACGAGAGCTCGCCTTTGAACTGCTGAGAATGCCGATACTGGAGCGCTACAGGATTAAAACTTTAAAGCTTGGCATGCCGGAGGGATTTCAGCTGCTGCCACTCACCTGCTGCTGCTGCTGCTGTTGTTGCTGCTGCTGCTTTTGGAAACGAGGTGGAACGGCCTTCTGGTGCCTTTGAGTGAAGTCGGAACCGTCATCCTCGCTCCTGTAGCTGAAATCGTCTCGATAATCCTGGCTGTGTAGCGTGTCGGATTTCTGCTCGGAAACGTCTACCAGGGGGGAAACAGGGAATTGGCTTAGAGGATAAAAATCAAAACGAACTAAAAAACTAAAACTGGAAAAAACCATATTGTCAAGGTAAAGAAAACTGACATTTGATGGTCATAAATTTATTATTTTTACAAATATTCTGGAAGATACGTTATTATGGGAAAATATATAAATAAAGAAATCCTACCTTTACTCCCGTGCTGCCAGGCCTCCTGAAGTGGTTTGGCCGTCTCTCTGGCGGGTGACGGGGACAGTGACAGCTCCTTACTTTCCACTCCGTGTGCGTCTCCAGAATGCGCAGCTCTCTCGATCTTGCCGAATTTCTCGTCCAGTTTCTTGAGTTTCTCAGCGCAGGCAGCCAGCCTCTCCTCCCGGGCTCGCCGCTCCTCCTCCTCACGCCTCCGACGCGCCCTCTCCACGGCCTCAGAGACGTCCGGCGAGACGAATTTTCCCCGTGGAGGATGAGGGGTGGAACGATGAGGCTCATCCTGTTCTTCCAGAGACTCGCTCGCGCCGGCGCTCTTCTGCTGTGGCTGAGGAAGAAAGGAGAATTTTTTTTAAAACAGATTTCATGAAAAACTACTACACTGTGACGACTGAGAATTCTCACTCTTGTTACCTGCGAGTCGGCGGAGCTGTATCTGCTGTTGGTTTTTCTGGAAGGCAAAAGATCGTGCGGGTGATGGTACGCGTCGTCCTGACCGTCTGAGCTCATGGATGACTGGCGGTCACGACGAGCCTCCCACTCTCCCCTAAAAAATAAAAAAATTAATAATTGAAGGAAAAAACACCACAAGCCTGTAAAATCGCTAACGTGTTCCAGGAGACGTTTATTAATAATGCAAATCATTAACAGGATGCAGATACGCACCAGATCTTGCTCTTCTCACTGGGGGAGTGATCCTCTTCATCGTCACTGAATTTGAGCTTCTCGCTGTAGTCCACCTCCTCGTGAAGACCTGAGAAGATGATCGGTCTTGTTTACATCTCAAACCTGAACACTACATCACTGGATTATCAGTGAGTTATAGAATACATCAGCTAATTCACTACAGCGGGGAGGAAAAAAATTCAAGCTTACTTCATCCTGATAAATTATAAAAGAAACTTGAAGCATTTATAAATCATTAAAACATCACCACATGTGTATAAAACTGAGAAATACTAGACTTTAAATCTTTTCTCTTTTTTTTTGTTTGACGTGTTTACCTGCCCATCCATCCTCGCAGTCGTTGTCCAGGTCGTCCAGGTCTTTCAGATCTTCAGGGTTGATGATGGCAGGACGGGAAGGTCTGTCCCCAGGACGGCGGATCGGTCGGGGACCGGGACGAGCTGGGACTCGAGCGAAGCGGTTTTCTCTCCGTACTTCGCCGCTATAAACACAATAGGGTGATTACTTTAATTGACTGGGGAAAAAAAAAAATAATCCTAAAAAACATTGCTGCAAACATTCTAGTCATTACAAAACTACGATGAAGCAAAAGGAGAATTTTAGAAACGAAACATGGAGGCTCAGTGGGCGCGCTGTTGAGCGTGGTGTGTATAAAGGTGAGCAGGTACGCACTTGACGGGTTCAGGAGAAGGGTAAGGTGGTCTGAACTTGGGTCGGGCATCGAAGCGCATGGGGGCAACAACAGCAGCAGCAGCAGCAGTAGCAGCAACAGCTGGAGGAGCAGCAGCAATAGAGCCGTGCTCGGAAGAACCCGGGCCATCACGAGTCTCCTTGGGACACATCTGATAGAAAGAAGATTTTTTTTAAATTACCCGAGTTAACAAACAGCGTTCTAGTCTCACAAAGCAGTTTCATCAACCAAAAGGCACAAAAATTATTTTGTTTTAACAATCTGCTCCACCCTTCATCAGATTTGATAAAGAATTTGTTAGCAGTAGATAGAGCAACATTTTATTTAGTACTAAAGACTCACCAGTAGAAAAAGAAAATGTAATGAACACTTAAATGAACATTAAAAAATATATATATATATTTTTTCATCTTAAAGAAATGAATAAAATGACAAACCAAGTTCTTGTGTTTACTATAAAATTTATTGAAAACTGTAGGGAACCCTTACGAAGGCAGGCAGCATGTCGTGGTAGGTGGTGGTGGAGGAGTGATGGAGCTGATACTGCAGACCCGGAGTCAGTCGGCGGGTGGGCGGAGCCGGCCGGAGAGAAGCATCCTTCGGGTCGGGGGGCGGTGCGGCGGCGGTGACGACGGCTGCTACGGTTACGACGACGGCGGAAGTGATGGCACTGGTGGAAGAGGAAGAAGAAGAGGAGGAGGTGGAAGAGGAGGATGGAGGAGGAATTGGAGTGGTAGCCTCAGGAGAGGCACTGGATTTGCCCTCTGGATCGGAGGAGAGGGCTGAGGACAAAGACGGGGGCTGCAGGTACCTCCCTCCGCCCTCCCTCCAACTTGTTACGTCTGAGCACAAACAAAGAACAAAAATTATGAATTAATTAAAACGCACAATTTCCACAGAAAAACATCGTCTGATCATTAGATCCCGCCCCTTACTTGTTTACGTACATGCACTATTTATTTTACTCAAAGACTGAATGTCGGACCTTGAATTCACTTCTACTGGCACACAGAGCCGATAAAAGGCGACAAGGTCGTCGATTCTTTGCGCACATGTAGCGTAGGTCATCACACGTGTGAGGTTAACGACCTTTGGGTTTGTGTGCGCGACAGACGTGAACGAGCCGGAGCTCCGAGACTCACTCTGAGGGCGGAGGCTTGGTCCTGGCCCATACGACGGATCGAAGGCGCTTTTTTCCTTGCCAGCCTTGTCCTGTTCTCCTGCTGCTTTCAGCGTCGGAAATTCCTCGTGAGAGAAGGGCTGCAGTCGGTTTGAGGCCCTTAAACCTGCAGGAAGAGCGAGCGTTAAAAACCAAAAACACACTTAAGCTCAAGAATGAATCCCACTCGTTTGACATTTTTTTTTTAAATACGTCAAACGATTTCTGGTACATTTTCAAGGACTTCGAGCGCTGAATATTTGGACCTTGAATTCACTTCTACTGGCACACGGAGCCGGTAAAAGGCGACAAGGTCGTCGTTTCTTTGCGCACATGTAGCGTAGGTCATCACAATTGTCAAAATAATGACCTTTGGGTTTGTGTGCAGGTGATTATCTATCAAACAGGATGAAAGGAAATGAAGAAAAAGAGAAAGGATGCAAAGTGTTACCATCTTGATCGAGTGCCTTTCCATTTAGTTGTGCCCATTGCTTTGGTCCACCGGTGCTTGTGCTCTGTAAGAGATTAGAGGGGGAGAAGGTCATTACAGTGCACGCTCTGTGGAGTTTAAATCAACCTTCAAGACGGGGGGGGGGGGCACATGTGTGCATCATGTTCCTCAGTCAGTTTAACAGACATTCAGGTAGGGCTGGACAATAATTCGATATCAATATATATCGCGATAGAATTTTTTTTCAATAACGGTGATACGATTTTTAAACACATTTCCGATATTTCGATATACATATACAGTGGCGGACTGGCCATCTGGAGTACCGGGAGTTTTCCCGGTGTTCCGGCCCAGTCAGTTCGCAAATATATAAAAAAAAATGACGGAAACCATCATATTGCATCTCTTTCCTACTCATATGGATGAGTGTGTCGATCGCACGGGCGCCGCATTTATATGAATAATCAGCCTGTTCTAGTTTAAATGGAAATATATTATTGTTAATAAGCTGAGTCTGAGAGTTTTAT
>JAQMYJ010000017.1:1102282-1115657 GCA_030014305.1 Clarias laeviceps
GCCATCTCCACATCATTGCATTCAGTTTTTATTCACAATTTGTTTAGTGTCCCAACTTTTTTGGAATCCGGTTTGTGTATGTATATTAGAGAGAGAGAGAGAGAGAGAGACAAAGGACAAAATAAGACATTAAGAGAAAGAGAAATAGTGTGAGAGAAAAACAGAACAAGAGAGAAACGCCATAGTATAGGCATGAGAGAGAAATAAACAGAGAGAGAGGGTATGATGGACAGAGAGAGAGAGAGAGAGAGAGAGAGAGAGAGAGAGAGAGAGATAGTGTGTGTGTGTGTGAGAGAGAAAGAGTGTGTGTGTGTGTGTGTGTGTGTGTGTGATAAAGTGAGTGAATGTGAGAGGGGGAAAATGGCCACACCTCTTTTGATCGGGTTGTTCCTGCTTGTTCGCCCATCCTGTTCCGTCTTTGGGGACGATAATGACGTTTGGATCGTTTCCTCTGTTCTCGGACTTCAGGCTCGGCAGGTGAGCGGGCGGGGGCATGCGCCGGGCAGCGGCCACTTTACCAAGACTCTGTAAGCCATGTCGAGCAACAACTACAGACAAGAGACAGACAGACAGACACACACACACACACTGTTTACTGATATGTTTAACCATGTTTTACTCAACTAATCATAACCTTTTTTGTTACGCTTTGTCTTGCTTTACTTGTCTTCTTATGAAGTGTAATGTGACCCTAAATGACCCGACAGGCATCAACAAATATAACTAATACATTAATATTATAAAAAAAAATTTTTATTGTTTAATAAAATATATAAAAAAATATTACTACATCCGGAGAAGAAAAAAAAAATTGCACACAAACTATTTGTCATTCTTACTACAACAAACTTAGGCCAGTGTTACGAAAACCACCAGGGTAAAAAAAGAATGTACGTAAAGGTTTATTCAAAACGTAATTATGGCGCATTTTAGATTAGATTTAACACGGCTCAAACGGAGTTATAATGAAGTGAGGAGGGGAGGAAAAAAAAACAACAACAGAAGACAGAAATAATATAAACAACATAAAATTGCAAATTTACTAAAGTTATTTTACAGAAATCTTTATATAACAACAGCAAAAAAAATAAAATAAAACGCAGTAAAAAAATCTGAGGAATTACTAAAAAACAAAAGTAGAATTGCAAATAATATCAAATACAGAAATATAACGGTACAAAAAAGCAACAAAAAAATATTTAAAATAATATTTAACTAACTTTAAAAAAACTTAATAAAAGACAAAGAAATGTAAATTGTAAACTTGTAAAAAAAAAAGACTGACTTCAAAAGCAACATTCCAAAATTTAAATGAGGTACAGAAAATAAAAATGACAAAATAATAATGAGAAAAATAAAGGAATAAATTTATAAAACTAGTGAAAGCTAAAAAATAAAGTTAAGATGGTGAAGTAACTACTTTTTTTTTTTTACTATTTAAAAAAGGGAAACGCTAAAAAAAAAAAAAAAAAAACAGGTGTTATGGTGTGTGAGGCTCACCTGTGGGTTTCTGAGTTTCTATTGACTTTCCCTTGTACTTGTCAAATAGGCTGAGCGAGGAATACTTGCTTTTCCCATCCTTGGACTTGGTTATTTGCCCCAAACGATCGGACATTGCGATGAAATGTCATCGAGTATGGAAATTTTTCTCTGCGCCTCTTCCTCTGTTTCTATAAAGACAAACAATTCTTTTCACCGCTCGGAGCTTTTCATTTATCAGACAGCCATGTGGGAAGACCGATCCCGTGGTCATGGGTCAAATTACTGTCTTGTATTAAGCAAAAATGACAACTAAGGAGAGGAATGAAACGAAAACGCATTCTCCATGACTCCAAAAAAGAATTGAAGAGCGTAAGGATTGTGCTGAACCCTCAACTGCATAGAAGACATGTCAGTGTTTCGCCAATAATAGTTCAGGCAATAAAAAACTAAATAAATATAAATATATAATAATAATAATCTAATACCCTCCGATTTACTATAACAGTCAGAGGTTTAGTAAAGTGACTATGTGGCAATGAGAAATAATGCCATAAGGGAAGGGATGGACCCATCATGCAGTGTCCACTGTACAAGCCTCTTAATCTGCTTCAGTTGCTCAGGTCTAGGCTCATCTATGGATTTTTTTCCCTTCTTCTTCCCTAATGGCACGGCCATATTCCGGGACTCGGAGTGTGAGTGTGGTTCAGGAAGCATGAGGAATCATTTCCACACCATAGTATCCTAACCTTAAATATAGTGAAAGTTTTAACGAGTAGTTTGATTCTCGCAAGATCGATACAAGATCTCAAACAAAAGTTAACACCATCAAAAAAAAAAAATGTTTAAATTAATAATACGGTTGTCGGCCTCCTCGTCATGCCGTGGGGAACATGTGCTGTAAATCAAAGCTAAAGACCAAAATCCGACAAAATGGTACAAAATGGTCAATTGCGCAATGCTTTTTGAATTCCCCTCTCTAACAGCAGGCCTGAGACTATATCTGGAAGTTGCGTCATGTCCACTGGACTAGGCTGAAATGTTTCACTGCTCATCCAGCTAATGTCGTCAGTCTGAGGGAAGTCCGGAGGAAGTCCGAAGGATTACGCATATTTGTATGTTGATCTGAAACGGCTCGTTAGGTGAACAACAACGAGGGAGGTGAGAGTAGAGGAGGGAAAATTGTTAAGACGTAATAACCAGAGCCAGCAATTGGGAGTCGTTGGATGTGGCTTTCATGGTGAAGAGTTCTTGATCTTCCTCATGATGGATGAACTAGAAGTAAGGAAAATATTAGAGATGCCGTGCCGGAGACCTCCGCGGATTTTGTTCGGCCTCTTTCACACCCCTCTCGATCCATCAACGCGGAAGATACAAATAATGAACGAGCAGTGCAATGAGAACTGAAATTTAACCCCCGCCTTTCTGACTGCGCTTGAAGCGATTTATAATCATTACATTCTTTCACAAGTCTGTCTCGTCATCCTGTGCTAAACTTACACGATGGCTCTCTGCAACAAATAAATAAATAAATAGGATTATTAAACAACAGAACTGTGTGTGTATGTGTGTGTTAATAAAAATTTTTTTAAAAACACTTAACGGCAGACAGGAACAACTTTCCTGAGAGTGAGATCACAGCAACAGAAAGGTTCCTCTGTGTTCTGGTGGAAAATCAGGACTCATGTGGTGACTGGACCCCCCCCCCCCAACATCCTACACACACACACACACACACACACACACACACACACACACACACACACACACTTCGCCCTTGGTGTGTTCTCTGCCTCTGTGCGGTTCGTAAGAAGCCCACAATAACACTCGAGTGTGTAAGCGAGGTGGGCCTGATCAGCCGACTCTGTATAGTTGCGTCAGTTTTTCCCATCTGCTCAAGAAAACACAACAGCACGATCAACAACAGTCAGTTCTGACAGACATCTGAAATCAGGAAAATATTTTTGATGAACATTAAAGACTGTGAACTAATCAACAACCAGGAAGCTTCTTTTTTTTTTAATTACCCAAGAATAGAGAACTTAAGTCTGACTCAAATTGAACGGTTTAATAATTACAAGAATAACCTGCTTTGTGTGTCATCCAGAGTTAATGTTCTACGTTTGCTTGTTTGTTGGATTAAATCTGCAGATCAAGATCACTTGGGTTTTCTGTAGAGTTCCAACGCTGAGCTTTGACTTAAAATATTAAAAAAGGGAGAAAAAAGAAACCCCAATAAATCAATCAAAACTCTGCAACCGGCAGCATGGTGGCGTAGTGGTTAGCGCGCTGAGGAATCACATCTTTAGGGTCGAGGGATCGATTCCCACCTCGAGTCTGTGTGTGGAGTTTGCATGTTCTCCGCCTGCTTGGAGGGTTCCCTTCGGGTACTCTGGTTTCCTTCCACAGTCCAAAGACAAGCAGATGAGACCAATAGTCGTTCCCAAATTTACCATAGTGTGCGCTTGTGTGCCCTGAGATGGATTGGCACCCTGCCCCGTGCCTGAAGCATCCTGGGATAGGTTCCAGGCCCCCCACGACCTTGTGCAATAAAAGCACTAAAAAAAATAAAATAAAATTGACTGAATGAACTCTGCAACCCTAACCTTTATATCTGATGTACCTCTTGCTACAAGTCGATTCAGAGCTGAATCACTCCCTCAGCAGGAACCGGACCCGACACTGCTACACTTGGACGCTCTTAAACATGTGGGGGTTCTGAATCACAGACTGCATCAGTGTTTCGTTGTGAGCAAACCGCAGCGAAGGCAAACCTTGAGAGGAAATCAATCCTGACCTCAGACGTACAGCCCTATTCGAAAAAGATTATATAAGATTATATTACAGCCTTTACTCATCACATAAACGTTAATGCCATGTAAAATTCTTTATTCTTTTCAGGAGTCGGGAGTCAGTAACCCAGCGCCTCAACAAACTGAACTACCACTGCCCAAATGTACATGGGGGGACATGTCAACCAGAGAGAAATTACATTTCCATTATGGCATTTGGCAGACACTCTTGTCCAGCGCGACTTACCAAAGTGCTTTGAAGTTTCTGACAATAGAGGTCAGTCAAACAGTGTTGGGGGAGGGATTTAACGCAAACATCTAAGAAACAGATAAGTCCATGTCGGTGTGGTTCTCCAAAAATCACAAAAGGTAAAATTTTTTTTTTTTTTCACTAAACATAGGTCTTATCTCATCATTCGATCCACGAAGATTCGTCTCTTACGGTGTTCATCAGTGACCTAGTGTCAAACTGTAAAAACTCCCAGTCACCTACTCCTACTGTAAACCAAAAAAATAATAAAGGATGCGTCTTGTATACTTCTGTTTTGTTTTATTTTCAGATTGCTGCTGAAACTTTGATTCGCCTCACACTAGGGTAGTTTCTGACTACACTTGACCCCAAAGTCTGGTCCATTTTGATCAGTGAGAACGCAATCGTTCTGCGCTTGAGAACTGTGTCTGAACCAGATTCGCTTGCATCTGATCGAATCAAGTACAGAAGCCAATCATACCTGAAAATGGACAAAACATAACACGTGCCAATCTCCTCCTCTGACCTACACGGCCATAAATGATACTATAGGAAGGTATGCGAAAGCAATTACAAAATATCAACAATATTAGGCAAAGTGCGAAGTTTAACTTCCTCGTTCTTTTCTTCTTTTGTGTTTAATGGCAGCTCACAGACCAAGTAGGTGCATAGTGCCACTGCTGTATTGGAGAGTGAAAATACACAAGTGTACCCGAGTACAGAAAAACAACAACAACAAAGTGAAAAGTAACATAGTAATTATAGATCAGATATCAAAAGACTGAGTGTTCAAACTACAAAGCGTGTAAACTCGTCGACCTCTGTGTGTTCATCCTGACAAGCTTGAGTGTTGACTGTAATGAATAAAAGTGAGAATTTATTTAAAAACTAATAAAAAGTCCTTAGCGTCGTCATTTTGTTCTGCTGCGACTCTAAGAATGCGAGCAGACCCCGATATCCAGGCTGGAACTCTTCAGCTGAGAATATCGTAACTCCGAAATAAAAAATAAATCATTTGACGGGATGCGGCTAACCGTTAGAATCGCACCGGAGCTCAGTGAACAGATCAGAGAGGTTTAATATCTAAATCCCTCATGCAGATGTGGTGGCACGAACCCAGCAGTTTGATTAAATCCGAGACTCAGTCCGAGTTCATCAGACGTCCAGTGGATACAGGACAAGTGGTGTGAAGGAAACAACCGGTGCTGAAGTGATTTAGGACATGACCTGTTAAACGTTTCACATTTAAGGAATTATATTTGAGTACATTCACTGATTTAGACATCTAACGTGATTAAAAAGTGTGACTTCATGTGTTGTAAAGCAACTAGGTTCAGATTAAATAATAACTTAAGTCTAAACTTGTAGGAAAATCATCTCCACATATTCCTTTGGCTAAACAACTCTAAAAAAACACGCAAATTAAAATCCAATTGAATAATTATTTCCATTTGCTTTTAAGCTTTAAAGGCCAAACTACAGTGCTAATGTTAGCTAGCTATCTAGCTCAGATGGCAGATTATATAATCGCCGATTTAGCACAAAATCCGTAAAAGAAAGCAAAAAAAACTCTCAATTAATCAATCATCATTAACTGTAATATATAAGTGAAAAAATGCGATAAAACCTGCACGCGCTCACCTCGAAGTCTGAGCTCGAGCTTGCTAATTAACTGAGCTAACTAGGTTTGCTAGCATACTTAATAATCTCAAAAGGCTAATACCTAATAAAATAATTCTAAAAACTCTAATAGAATCTAATTCCAAACATCATCGCCTACAGCTAGAGTTCAATTATTATTATCTCTGCTATTGTAATTAAGAATCATGAATTTATTTCGATGTGGGCTAAATGTTAATGCTAACGAATGTAAACACGGCTAATCCGAGGATGCTAGTTAGCAAAGGTTGAATTTATCGTCAGGGAAATAACAAACTCACACTGATGTGATGTTAAATGTTAAATCATCGTAAACGTAAAAATAAGAGCAACGTATTTTTCTGAGAACGTGAGGCGTTTTATTCTTAAATAACGGTCATGCTAATCTTCATGCTAACTGCTAATTTACACAGACTTCCCCCTTAAAAATACACAGAACCGTGACAGGATAAATAATCACGCCGATATAAAATACGTGTAACCGCAGAATAGTAATGTTTTACAAAAAATATAAAAATATATATACTGTACATATGCGTTAGGGTGAGTTATAAAACCGGACAGAGAGTAAAGATGAGAGAGTAAAGATGGCCGCCGCTCGGAACAAAAGCAACAATAAAGTCCGGAGCTGAGGAGCTAAAGGAGGAAAAAAAAGGCTCGTTTTCGCACCAAGACGGAGATAAAAACTCACCGAATCACCGTGTCGCGGTCAATCTATGTAAGATATTTGGAAATATTTCCACCTGATGATAAAATCTATAAGGATGGATGAGGATTCTGCGGGACAAAATTTTCTTAATCTGGGATTTTCTTTTCTTTCCCGTTCTTTAATGTTGCCTGGAGCTGCGGCTCGGCCTACTGAAATCTACCGGAAGTGACGTAGGGAGTGTGAGTGAGGCGTGCAACAGTGACGTCTGCCGGCCATTTCGGATCACTGCACTTCTCAAGATTCAAATGTAGTTAATTATCTTTATAAATAAAATAAATGTTCTGTGTGTACATAAGGCAAAACTTGCTTTTTCAATTATATATTTATGTTTCATACATTATTGGACCCGAAACGAATATCAGAACAAAATTCTGTCTGTATATCTCTCTGTCTGTCTGTCTGTCCAGCCAGATTTTGTCAAAGCATCACACATAACTGGCTGGACAGAATTTAATTAAACTTTGCCAGTCCTTCAATATTCACCTGTGAAATAAGTGAAATCAAAATGTGAAATAAGTGAAATAAAAACACATTTTTTTGCCATCAGTCTGACTGTAGCTGAAAAGAAGCTCTAAGAGAAACATGCTTTATGTGTGACTATACTGTCCAGTCTGATGTGTGTGAGGTTTTGTGTTGCACATTTGTGATTTCTAATACAATATAATTTGAGGGGTGTTCCAATCAAAGTGAGACTTCTGATTGGACAGAAACACAACACACAAATATGAGAATAAAACTCCCTTTATTTCTCTATATAATCCCCTTCTACACTAATGCACTTATCCCAGTGTTTCACTAGTGCTTGGACACCATCAAGGTAGAAAAACATCTCATGGACTCTCAGGAACTCCGACCCAAACATGTGGAACCGTCTTGGAGCGAGGTCAGGACTGTACAGGTGATGTAGCAATAACTCCCAGCTGATTTCCTGTAATGTGCAAGTGGCGTTGGAGAACGATTGTGTGTACAGTTCCCACAGACAGATGCGTCTCTTCCACAAGGTGTTCCTCTCGCTGAGTGTCCACTCGCCCTCATCAAATTCAAAACCATGATGCTTTCCTACAAAGATAAAAACGGCCCAGCACCCACTTCCACGTTCCCATCAATCCTCCAGCACTGCTGGCGTGCATCTAGATTGGTTTCTGTTCTGGCACCGAGGTGGTGGAATGAACTTTCTCTAGATGTTCGTACAGCTGAGTCTTTGGCGACCTTATGACGTATCTGTTTCTTCAGTACTTGGATTAAAAAAAACACCCTTTCCAACAGTGTTTGACTGATGGTACTTAGTTGGTAACCTAGTAACCCAGTGTGAGGATCTATCCAATGATGAAAACGTCTGGATACGAGGGTCTGCCAAATGCCTAAAAATGTGAATATAAATGCAATTGTTTTTACACCTTTATTCACCAGAAATTTCATCAAGTCCCTGTTCGACTTGAACACCCCTCTTAATATCATTTTTAAAGCACTGATATTCCCCCAATATACTGTAACTAGGTGGAGCTGGTGTTAAAATTCCCACCCTGGGTTAATTCTCATAAGTTGCATCCTGTAGCTTTAACAGTTTTACACATAAACGGGATAAATATTCCCTAAGTGAACTTATTTACTTTTTTACATGGCTATATAATTCATCAAAAAGAAAGTCTACACGACACTATAAAAACAGATCAAAGCAATTTATATATTTAAATGTATCTGTGTGATTATTTTACTTTATCATCACTTTATTATTTTTATTATTATTATTATTATTATTATTATTATTATACTTTACCTTTGTTTTGGTTTAAATTTGTTAATCTTTGCACACACACAAAACATATATTTTTATTTTAAAAGAAACTGTACATAGTGTCATGTGAAAAATAGACTTATTGTTGAGAAATAAAATATAAAATTCAACATAATAATAATAATAATAATAATAATAATAATAATAAATAAATAAAAACTTTAACTAAAACCTTTAAACTTAATTACATTTAATTTGATGTATTTTTTCATACTTTTATAACATTACTTTTGTTTGTTTTAGTTTGTTTTTGGTATCTCCTGTGTTAGTGTTACTGCTCCATTAGGGGGCGTCCTACTCACATAATCTGTCATCAACCTACACAAAACAGTTGAATGCTAATGCAGTGAGCTAACAGTGTGGATGGAGATGTAGCCCACTGTTCTCTGCTCTCACAGGAAACTCATCAACAGCAGAAGTCTGTTTAAATCCGTCTCTCTTTTTTTTATTATTAATTTTTTTAATGCAGTAAACTTTAAGGCTCAGTGGAACCATATTTGTGGTGGAAACATAATCACATTCAGTTCATGGTCACATTCAGAACCAGAACCACCTGAAAGGTTCTTTAGGAAACCAGTAAAGGTTCCTGTATGACATCACTCTAAAGAACCTTCTCTGGAGATTTTACTGTGTGTGTGTGTGTGTGTGTGTGTAACACACACACACACACACACACACACACACAGAGGCATAAATACCAGCTGTCAATGCTGTAAAGAGGAAACACAAGAGTGTGTGTGTGTGTGTTTACACACAGTGTTCAGGGGAGATTAAGCTTCACGTGTGACACACAGAGCCATGTTCAGCTCTGATACGCTGCAGCAACATTATCTGTTCTGTGTGTGTGTGTGTGTGTGTGTGTGTGTGTGTGTCTGGGTGTATGTTTTGTTGGTAACCATGTCTAGTGTGTTTGGTTTCTGACTTGGCTTTATGTGAGGTCAAGTTTAGTTTAGAGCATTTTTTAAAATCTTCACACTGAGAAAATAATAATAATAAGATAGAAGTCAATAAGATACTTTTTAGATCAAAATTTTCTAATAAGATATATAAGTTGGTTTTTTAAAGCAAAAGGTGTAGGAAAAAAAGCAAGAAAGCAAGAAAGAAAGCAAGAAGAACACTAAAAGAAAATGGAAAACTGAAAAAAAGATAAATAAAAATGAGGAAAAAGGTAAAAGTGCAGAAAGAAAGAAAAAAGACTTGGAAAAACCTTGGAATAAATGAAAAACAAACAAGTGAAATAAACAACAGAAAGAAAGAAAGAAAGAAAGACAAGGAAGAACAACAAGAAGGAAACTATAAAGGAAACATTGAGAAAAAGTAAATAAAAAAGTAAGACAGAACAGAATAAAAGTAGAAATAAATATTATTAATATAAGATGTATGGTCTTTTTAAAAAAGATTTTGAACACAGAATTATTAAGAATAAGAAAGTTTAATAAATAAACAAATAATAATAATAATAATAATAATGATGATAATAATAATAATAATAAATACCCCAATATAAAACTGTGCACATTTCTCTCACACATATTTTTAAAAAATCAGTCACTCACCATAAACAACCTCAGTGGATAAACACAATGACATTTTACTGCGTATTTGTGTTTAAATTAATTATAATAAACAATAAAATTTGCATGCACAATTATATATAAATTTACTCATGCGTATTCTGTAAACAAAGCACAATAAAATTATAGCAGCGCAAAGTAAATAAACAAATCCATTAAACAGCACGAAGTGTAAAAGAAATAATAAAAAGGAAAAAATTTTAATTGATTAATTAGAAATTAGAAATGATTGAAAAATACTTTATGCTCCTGAACAACAGTTATCTGAATTAAGCCCCACCCCATTTAATGACCACGCCCCAAATGATCTCTTGTACATGATCTCAGAATCTTGTCCTGCATGTGGCTTTTGAGGTTTGTGTGAAACCACGAACACATTGTTCATTTAGCAATTAAAGCTGTTTTAATAAAATAGGCTCCGCCTCCTTGGAACTGATTGAAATGCGGCGGCAGTTTGTTCACAAATCTCACAAAACTGTTATTAAGTTTAACCTAATCACTCTTTTGAAGTGTGCGTTGTGACTTTTGTGAACATGGGCCATAAAATCGCGAGGCCAGTTCACAGAGTGAGGTTTGGAAGATTTTGTAGAAGAAATTTAGTGGGCGGGGCCGAGCTGAATCCAGCTTAAGCCAAGGAATAAAAAGAAAAAAGGCAGTTGTGATGTTCATTTCTTTAGTAGGTGAGGCTAATAGTGGCTAACACACACACACACACACACACACCAGCAATCTTTCTGTGCTCCTGAACCCCTGCCTCACACTGTGAAGGCGGAGCTGTGTGTGATCGTAATGATGTCATCTGAAGCAAAAAGATTCATAAACAATCATTAATACAGAATACCATCAAATCTGACACAATTTCAAGACAACAGAAGGCGGTTGAAGTTACATGATGGAAATTTAAAAAAATTTGCATCACTCATTCAGCAAGACTTAGCAACAAGCAACATCTTGCTAGGTAATGAACATGCCTGATATTGACTGCTTTTACAAGCCTGATTAGCCTACAATCTAATAGCTAGCTAATGCTATGTCATGTACTTACTGAGGAGTTGCCTATGTGTTGTCGGACACACTAAGCTATCTACCTTTACGGTGTTTGTTTGTGCAGCAGCTCTTTTGCAACTCATCTTAATAATAAGAGGTCAGGAGTAAGTGGTTAAGGCATTGGACTACGGTTCGGAAGGTCCCAGGTTAAAATCCCACGACCAGCAAGTTGTCCCTGTTGGGTCCTTGAGCAGGGCCCTTAACCCTCATATAATGAGATCAAAACCTAAGTCGCTCTGGATAAGGGTGTCTGCCAAATGCTGTAAATGTAAATGTAATAAGTGGGTCACATTTCAGCTACCGTTTACCCAATTCCTAAATAAAACTCTTGATTAATACATCATTCAAACTAGAACTGACTACAGGTGATAATATATGACAATGTTATATCACATGTAACAGTGATCTCTTTGAAAACAGACATTGAGATTCACTGGAAATCCAAAACACCAAACAGAATGATGATCACACTGTGAGATTAACACACTGCTAACCAATAAAGTCAAGTAAAGAAGTCATTAAAAGCTAAATGGTAACGTGTGTGTGTGTTTGTGTGTGTGTGTGTGTGTGTGTTTTAGCGGAAGGGGATCCAGCTGAATGTCCCTATTGAGAGCAGTGTCTGGCAGGCACCGGACGGCAGCCACACCATCTCCATCAGGTTGAAATTGAGTGAACCGAGCGCAAAACCGCACGCCATGTCAGTCACATGGTGCTGCCCGAGCAAAACCCGGGAAAGTCCAACCAGAAAGGCCCACAGGACCAGCAGAACCCGGAGCGGCACGGCCAGGACCAGGTGGGATAGCAGGAACCGAGACACCATCGCCGCCCTGCTGGCATGAGCTGCGGGAAACGAGTAAACATCCATGGCCACAAAGTCCAGGAAGCCCGGGTTCATTTCCCATGGTCCTCTGCGCTTTACCAGTTTCTGCACTCCAGCTACTGTCAGGATGTCGAGAACAAGCGCTGAAGAGACAAGAAGTGTACCATTTACTAGTCACTTATAACACTTACACTAACGCTTACTAACACTTACTACTCACTCACTAACACTTCCTAACACTGACTACTCACTTATTAAAACTTACTAGTCACTAACACTCACTAAAACTTATTACTCACTTACTAACACTGACTACTCACTTGCTACTTACTAACACTTACTAATAAAGATGAGAGTCACCTCCCGATACGATATTATCACAATTCTTAGGTGCCGATATGATTAAGATTGTGAAGTATCACCATTTTGATATCCCAATTTGATATTACATTTTTGTTACAATTAGAGCTTGCAGTGTTTTGAGACTGGTGTAAGTGCAACATACTACTTACGACTTACTTACTACTCACTTAGTAACACTTGCTACTCACTGACACTTACTACTGACTTACTAAGCCTTACGAACATTGAACAGAAAGGCAGAAAGCAAGTAGAAAGAAAAAAAAGTAAGAACTTGAGAGGAAATAAGTGACCAAAACAGAATCAAATAAAAGGAAGAGAAAAACAAAAAAAGAAACAACCAAAAAGAAAGAAAACACAAAATGGAGTAAAAAATATATGGGAAATACAGAAAACTGTCAATGATGAAAGAAAGTATATGTAAAAAGAAAGGAAAGAGCAAATAATAAACTGTTAAAAGACATTAAACAGAAAGAATACAAAAAAGAAATTCAGAGATAAGAAAGAAATAAAGAAAGAAAACCGTCAATGACAAAAAAAAAAGAAAATGCAAAAAAGAACAAGAAAGAACAAACAATTAGGAGATGAAAAGAAAGAAATGATACAAGAAAAATATGAGATAAAATGAAAGACTACCAAAAAATTAAGAAAGAAAGAAAGAAAGAAAGAGAAAGGCAGACAGGAGAGATAAAGAACGGCGGGTATAACGGATGATTCACTCCGGTAACTCCTTCTTTACCCAGCAGCAGGTTGATCAGCACCTCCTGTCCCGCCTCGGTGCTGCTGCGGCTCAGACACACCAGCGTGCCGCCGATCCACGTGAGCGCGTGCCCGGTGAACGCGAGCAAGGCGACGACGGAGCGCGCGCTGCCCCACGACGAGGACGCGCG
>JAQMYJ010000017.1:1115853-1126423 GCA_030014305.1 Clarias laeviceps
GGCGCGCCGCCATGACGCTGCTGTGGCGCGTGCAAGGACAGGAACTCCGCGCGCCCCAGCACGTCCCCGCGCTCCCGCGCGCGCACCCGGCTCGGGTTACACGGCATCTCGCGGACTGAGAACAAACTAAAAGGAATAATAAACAAATCGTAATTTAGAATAGTAGTATTGGCGCGCGCACACACACACACACACACAGACACACACACAGACACAGCGCGCGTGCTCAGCCAGACCGCAGTGTCCACTGATGCTGTAGGGGACACACTGATGTCACTGAAGACTCTGATTTATTAATGTGTTTATTTATTTGTTTGCCTTTTTTTGGGGGGGCGGGGGGGGGGGGGTTGTGAATATAATGCACTAGTGTGTGTAGTTTTAGACCGGTTCACTTTAAAACGTTTCTATTGTAATTGTCTTAACACATCATGATCCCCCATCTCCAGGTCCAGGTGGAATGATCCGTTTCCATGGAAACGTGGAAAGGCTTTTTCAAGAGGTTCAACAGCACACGACAGAAACGACCAAATGAAATAATTCTAAGTGTATATAGATCTAACCTCTATAGTAGTAGTAGTTATAGCAGCAGTAGCATTTATTGTTTACATTTCAAATTTTTATTCTTGATATTTATATTGAACCAGCGTATTCAAGTAGACGTCATTGGCGGTTAAAGAGTTTGAAGAAATAGTTAAAAGGTTAAAGCTACAAATAATCTGATGAGCTTTAATATAATCAGTGATATTATTATTTCAGGTTGAAGTCCACGTACATGTCTGTCTGTCCTTCTGTATGGCAGAACTCTCTGTCTAACTTATTAGTACAAAGAAATAAAAGAGTTGTAAGATTATCTTACGCCTTGTTTACACTAAATTGTACATCTTTAATCGTCAACCAAATCCACTCCCTGTTCGGTAATCGGAGAGTGAATCACAGATGAGAAATCGAAAAAGTAGATCAGATAAAGATGAAGTTTTGTCCTAAAACGTGCAGGTTAAACTTCAGGCAGATATGTGAGTACTAAATTCAGTCCAGCGGTCATTTTAAGACACGCCCACAGTTTGATCCATACGCAGTATACTGTCAAAACTTGTGGCTTATATAATCTGGCATAAAACATCTCATCACTTCACTTCTACTCAACCTCCCACAGTCCAAAGACATGCACTTTAGGCTATTTCACATTCCCAAATTGCGCCTCGGTGAGTAAGTGAATGAGTGAGTGAGTGTGTTCTTAGAAAAAAAAAAATAATTAGGACAAAAAGTACCTATTAACAATTTCAAGGTGTCTTGTTCGATCCTGAACTCAGAGTTAAAGTGTATTGTTTCCATGCATGTGGGTTTCCTCTGGGTTCTCTGGTTTCCTCTTACATTCCAGTAGGTGGATTGGTGACACTAAATGAGAGAGAGAGAGAGAGAGCGAGTGAGAGTGTGTCATAGTGTGTCTGGAATGAACAGGTGTCACATACATCCAGGGTCTACTCCTGCCTGTTCCCAGGACTCCAAACTCTCACTTTTGCACCGTAAGCTATTTTAGATTCAACCCTAATCATTACATCTGACATGGTGCTATATAGCGTGAAAAAAAGAGACGTGAATAAATCAGCATGGATGTATGTTGTAACTGGAGATCATTAGTTTGTGATCATTAACAAGAAAGATGACCCTCATGTTGTGTGCAACTACACTACCCACAATGCACCTCGCCCCACAGGAAAGGACATGTGACGTTTTTCAAGAGCCCTTGAAATAAAGAGACCAGACGGTGTGTGTGTGTGTGCGTGCATGCATGCTGTGTGTGTTGTGCACAGCAGAAGCGCAGCGCTGCAAGACGACGCAGCAGCAATGGAAACCGGAACGCTCGGGAAGTAACGCGGGGTGCCAAAACTTTCGCACCCCTACAGAGAGAGAGAGATGAAACTGGGACGTCCTTGATTAGCCTAAATTATATTTGAGTCTCATTTCTATTCGGCGCGGTGCCCGGAGGAGGGAGGCTTTCCGAGGGGGGAAAGTTACCTTTTTGGATTTTTATTCTAATGGACTAAAAACATTTGAAATGCACTTCTGTACAGACGTGAAGAGGTTCACAAGGACACGCTAGGAATCCCAGGAATGATTTAATCATATTCTGCTTTAAAAACAAAGAAAAGCAACACGACTTTAAGACGGAAACTATAATTCGGATGTTTTTTTTTTCCTTCCCGCAATTAACCTCAATTAAGCTAATTAGAGTCAGAAAACAAACTGTTAACGTAACTGCAAAGTCATAATTGGAGTGTGGAGCAGATCCTACATTATACAGGCTCTTTATAACTATATAAACTCTTTCTACAAGCACGTAGACTATAAGAAAGAAAGAACTTTCCTACGCATTTACGCGCTTGTTTTTAATTTGCGATGCGCATTTCTTCGTTTTCCTTAGACGGCAGCGCGCGCGCACCGCAGCGCTCGTGCATTACCGCTCTTTCTTGCAAACTTCTCCGAACTCACGCGTGCTCGCGGGTCTCTGATGTTGATGAATGACGCGTAATTAAGCAGCTATAATGCTTCCGCCTCCGCGTGCATGCGTTTCTTGTCCTTTCTTTTCCGTGTAATGAGAAACGTGACGATGAGCTGCGTGAGGTCTGGATCCTGAAGCCTGGACGCTTTTGGGGAGCCCACTGTACGCGTAACCGGAGGGTCCTTTGTGAGGAGGAGAGAGAGGAGAGGAGAGGAGAGGAGAGATCATGCATGCACCATGAAGACACACACTGACATCTAAAAACAGGCACGAAAGAAAGAAGTCTGCATTTCTCCTTTATTCCCTGAGATGACCGGGATGGAGCTTGACCCCTGTCGGTGTGAGGATGCAATAAAAACGCGTGTTTTTTAAAACGCGGATGCGATATTCGGTGCATGTGTCCGGGTCTGGTTCACGCTCCGGGACGTCGCTGTGGCGGATCTGCGCGTCGCTGCTGCTGCTGCTGCTGTTTCACGCCATGGGCTGCATCCAGAGCCTCCGGTGCAAACCGAAGAGTTTCCGCGAGAGCGTCGCAGTGCTCGAGGTGACCACCTCCATCGACCCGAACCCCACCAGCATCGACGAGTCCTCCAGCGTGGTGCTGCGCTACCGGACGCCGCACTTCCGCGCCACCGCGCGCGTCCTCGTGCCCCCGGTGGCCGCCAAGGAGACTTGGACGGTGGGCTGGATCCAGGCGTGCAACCACATGGAGTTCTACAACCGATACGGAGCCGAGGGCATGTGAGTGTGAGGGCTGGCATGGGGGTTGTGAGTGTTTGTGTGTGTGTGTGTGTGTATATATATTATTTTATTTTATTTCATTTTATTTTGTGTGTATTAACACTCATACAGAGATTAAAGGCCATATGACATGACACATTACACATTACATCCTGAGCTAGTCATGTCCTGATCCTCCTCTGAACGATACATCGCAATATTTAACACACATTATTATTATTATTATTATTATCGTCCCTGCACCATGTGGATTTTTAGGTAAGGCTTGTTTCTGAGTTCAGAGCAGCGTTTAAGGTCACCCATCTGAGGGTTTAAAGGCACACACTTTATCATCAGACTTCACTTTCTTTATTAGCCACTGGGTCTCGTTTATTAGGTTTGCACTAAAGTTTTTCTTCTAAAACTTTTCTATTTATTTATTTTTTTGTTCAGCCGGATTTGTACAAAAAAAAAAAACATATGCAAGTTTGAATGCATGTGAGAATTGGTAAACATTAATCAGAGATCTGCAAAGTCAAAATAAGCTTTAGACCAATTAAAAAAAGAAAACACTGACTAACGGTAAAACAGCGTGACCTTCACTAACACTTCCAGTAATGCAGCTCTGCCACTGCAGCTACCAGAGTGCACACACACACACACCACACACACACACACAGACACACTTCTTTAATTCCTCTAGGGTGCCATTACATTAGTTTATATTGTAGCCATGGGTTGGCATCTTGGCTGGGGTTGTGATTATTTGTGTGTGTGTGTGTGTGTGTGTGTGTGTGTGTTATTAACACTCATAAAGAGATTATAGGCCATTTGAAATGACATATTACACCCTGAGCCAGCCATGTCCTGATACTCCACTGTGCAATACATCACAATATTTAACACACATTATTATTATTATTATTATTATTATTATTATTCCTGCGTCATGTGGCTTTTTAGATAAGGCTTGTTGTTAAGTTTGTGCTTGATGATAAGAGCGGTGTATACAGAGAGCCATCTGAGCGTTTAAAGGCACACACTTTATCATCAGACGTCATTTTCTTTAATAACTTCTAGGGCTTATTGGGTTAATTAAAAACTTTATATTTAATAAAAAAAAATACTTTTTAACAATGTTTGACTGATGATACTTAGTTAGTAACTTAGTAACCAGTGTAAGGATCTATTCAACAATGGAAAATTCTAAGCACTTTTTTGTAAGTCATGTATGTAAATTAGGCTTATTAGGGTTTCTTTAAAGTTTTGGATCTAAAATTTTTTATCAATCTTTAGTATTTTTTTTTGTCAGATTTGTGATAAAGAATGTTAACATGGTAAAGCTAACAAAGCTAAATAGTAAAACAGCATGACTGTCATCTACACTTCCAGTAATGCAGCTCAGTCACTGCAGCGACCAGACTGCACACACACACACACACACACACACACACACACATCAACGATTTCTTCCTTTCTTCCTCTAGTGTGCCATTACTTTAGTTCAGATCGAACAGTTATTAAATTTTTACTTTTAGATTTGGATTCGAACGTTTCCAGGCACATTCTGATATTCCGAATACTGGAGAGATGTTTGCTACAAGTTAGCTTCAACAAACACGGGAACAAACACGACATATTTGTTTACAAATATCAATGTCACCGTTACCAGCTTTTGAAGTTGATTATTTTCCTGTAACAGAACGTCCCACAGATGTGCTATCCCTCCTATGATATGTAATAATAATAGTCACATTTCATTTAATTTCTTTCTTTCTTTCTTTCTCATTTTGTATGTAAATAAGATGAAAGAAAACACAAACGCAAATTGTTACAAATGTTACAGCGAAACACAAAAACAGCGTAATCTCCAGTGTTCTGAAGATTTCAGCTGACTAACACTGGAGACTCCTTACATACCTGCTAAATACACATCGCTTTAACCCATCAGTTTTTATTTATTTATTTGACTTATTTTGATATTTAAGTTGTGCGTTTACGATGTACGAGTCAGTGTAAACGAGCTGTTACTATAGAAAGTGTAGCGCATTAAATAAAGCATGTTACGATATACAGTACAGCGTGCTCTGCTTTTAGAGCTGCTGTTTGAATGATTATCTGCGGAAGTGCCGTTGGTGGCGCATCGTCGTCATCTTTCCCCTCCGCAGACTCGCCACGCAAACGGTTCTGAGCTTCTCTAAGGTTCTCAGGACTAAACCAGAGAATTATCAGCTCCAGAATGAAGCGCGGTGCGGCGGTTTAGGATGATGGTGTTAACCACTTGACTCCTGTTCAACTCAGAAGCCGTTGGTGGTCTTCAGACACACGCCGCGGTTGAGACGTTGAGTGACATTATGTAGCCCAGATCCTGCAACGGTTTCTTATGGCCTACTTCCTGTTGTAGAAACCACACCATGACCTACTTCAGAAGGAAAAAAAAAAAAACCTTTAGTGTGTCATGAGATGTCTTCAGGCGACGAGCGACTCGGCGGGTAGCGAGAGTGTTTAAAGAAAGTAGACTTTTTTAATTCTTGGAAAATAGAGATTTTTTTCTAATTAATTTTTCTTTTCTAATTAATTTTGAGGTTTTGGACTGTTACTATTGCACTTTATGGATTTATTATTCTATTTTTTAATCTCTTAAACTCCCAGGAGCTGATATTAACATCCCTATTAGTTACACTGTCTAGGAAGTGAATTCTGATTGGTCAGAAAGTGTGGATGAATTTTTCATAACATCAGCTCGGGACAGCAGCGCAGCGTCTCGTTTCTATAGTAACAGCTCATTTACAGTGTTTCTGTGACGTGTGTGGAAGGAGCCTCCAGTGTCAGTGCTTTGTTACAGTCAGAGTTAAATCAGAGTTGAAACTTTGCAGTTATGAGTTTTAATGAATAAATATTTGCAATCGATGTAAAGTTGAATAAAATACACAGGGATGTGTTGTTACGGGAAAATGAAAACATTCTAGTGTTTAAGTTTTTAATTTTTAATTTTTTAAAGACAATTCAGCTCTCATCTGCCCTCTAGTGGACACTGCTTTAATCATCCAGGTAAATCGTCCACACAAAGTACGCAGCGAATTTGTGAACAATGTTGCTTAATTATTTAATTGTGACTTCAGGGTCGTCGAACACTTTTGGAATCTGTTCACAACGTGACAGTTCGATAAATCCGTGCAGCTACAGCGCGACTGCGACATTCAACAACCTTGAAACATTGTTGTTTAGTCACGTGATCTACTAACGAGATGGATCTCAAAGCGGGATCCCTGACAGAGAAGCTGAAGGCATTAACATCAGTGCTGGAGTCAAAGTCAGTTCCACCTGATGGTAACAGCAATGTTAGCAGGAAGGTACGAAGCGAGGCTAGCTAGCCCGTTAGCTGTTAGCTATAAGCGAGTATAAATTTTTCAGGATAACTTTCTGAGCAAAAAGAAGTGTTAATAATTAACAACATTCTTACAGTCTCAATCAGTCAGGCCGTTATATTATGATTAGCAACGTTCAGTACTGTATATCCGCTCTTTTGCTCCTGCGATATTATTAAACGATTAACTTTTTTTCCTAATCTTCTACTTGCAGTTTAGTCATTAAGCCCCTCCCACCTACCAGCTCTTCACTATCCTGCACATAAGCGTCGACAGAGTTATTCCATGTCTCTGTGAATCGCGGGCCGATACTGTACCCTTTGAGATGCTAACACACAGAACGGCACTCCCTCGACATTATCCCTCAGGCTAAAGATTGATTCTGAATTATTTTGTAAGTTTTGATCTGTTACTCGAGACAAAGCTCAAGTCCTGGTCGGACCTCCTCCAGCGTTACGTGATGAGATTAAAAAGTGTGCGCCTTTTCGCAGCTCTAAGGTCAAACTCAGCTCTCCTGCGACCTGCTAATTAGCAGCCCGGTGTTATAATCCCCTCATCCCTCACACAGGCACACACACAGACACACACAGACACACACTGCGATCGATCTCTCTCTCTCTCTCTGCATCAGATCTTCCATTAAACGTAAAGCGAGCTGCGTGACAGAAAGCGATACTTCCTCTAATCTACAGCAGTTCAGGCGACTTCGCTTCTCAGTGACTCAGTAACCAAACACTTAGCGTGTGTGACAACATTGAACAGAGTCTCAGAGAGGAAGTCATGTCATTTTTTTTTGTTTTTGTTTTTGTTTCTCCTCCTTCGCATTCATGAACCTTCTCTCTATCAGCAGGTCTCTGTGTGGGTGTGGAATCAGTCACTGTAGCGTACAGCGTACAAAGCGTTAACCAGAGGAGCACAGGTAGCGGTTTCTACCCGCCGTAGCTCTGAGAGCGTCTGTTGAACCGGAAGTGGGCGTGGTCAGGACCGGAAAGATTTCGAAACGACGAATAGGTCTTGTTTTTATTCTTTTACAAGACAATGGACGACTGATTTTGATTCAGCAGACAGCATGAAGCGTCACGTCAAGCGCCGTCATGTGATTAAGTTTACAATTAATATAAAATAAAAATGTAAAAATGTAATGAATCAACAGAAATAAGTCGGCGTGTTCAGTGTCAGTTTTACGAATATTTCTTTTGTCCATTTCTTATTGAAATATGTTTTTTTTTTTGGAAAGTAGCGTTTAATTCGAGGAAACCCCCGACTACCCAAAAACATGCCGAGCTCTCCTCTTATTTCTACCTGTTCAGTGGTAAAGGTGTGTATGTGTGTGTGCTAAAGTGTGTAGCAGCAACCAACATCAAACAACACCCACACACACAAAAAAAAAGGTGTCAATGCCCCGGAACTCAGCACAACCCAAATAATCGTTGCTCAGCGCTGAACGGTGTAACTATTAGATGGCCGTACATTTTTATATTAACCTCGTTTTTAAAAATAACACCTCATACACACACACACACACCTTCATTCTATATCTACACCCGGTGTAAAATAAATGCAACTCATGCGTCTCCTGCGCAGTGTTTTCTGTCAGCGGCTGTTCTGCTGACCCACACACTCCTGCAGAAAGGTCACCGCAGGAAAATCGTCTCGAATGTCAATCTGGACACCGAGATCCAAAAAAAAAGTCCCACTGCGGGGACGCGTGAAAGTTTTATGTAGGACTCTATCAAAGACTTTATTTTAAAGTAGGACTCGATCAGGAAGCTAAGAACACGTCGGTGTCCCAGTACTGGACGTCTTAACACGGTTTTAAACGTCTGACGCCGTTTTCACATTAGGGGCCACGCCCGGGATGGTGGGGGGGGGGGGGAAGGCTTGTCGGAAGGGGCTCCCAAAACCCAGCATGAGACAGGAGGTAAAGTCAAACCAGTCACGATATTCAGCAGGGACGGGAATCACCAGGGACGAGCCAATACGATATGATCACGACACCTCGGTGGGCGATTCGATTAGTATCGCGATTCAGCAAGTATTCAGATTTCATTTAACAAATTTAGCAAAAGATTTGCTCGTACCGGTGGGTGAGTAGCTTAGAGCACCACCTGTAGGATTATCGAAGAACTGCGACGTTTCGCCACCTCAAATGCAAACATATAAAAGTTAAAAATCAGACCAGTGTTTTACAAGAGGACGAGGGAGCAGAACTCTGGCTTATTCCCAGAGTAACAAAAACAACACAATGATTTCACTATCCAAGGAAGTCCAAAAAAAAGGTCACATGTGAAAAAGTATTTTCTGTGACTCCAAAATCACATATAGTTCAGCTTTTGTTTTTTATTTTTATTCACCCTCTGCCTGTCAACCCGAGGTTTTACCCGAGACGACCGCGCAAAACAGCCGGGAGATCAGGACTTGAGTATTTTTCCGCAGCGTGATAATACACACTATTGTAACTATTCCCAGAAAGCCAGACGATCACGGGAGCTTAGGAGAGATAAAAGCCGCGTCTAAATTAGCGACAGTGTTCTTCCAGTGACCGACAGACGTCTCCCCCATCCAACCCACCAGAGACAAAAATAGACAGCACGGCCATTATGCTTTACGTCTTTAACTCGACCTCATGTAGCTAAAAATAAAGCCGCGTCTGTTGCCTTTGGGGAATCTGCTCCGCGGCTTCATCCGGTGATTAGCGTGACTCAGTGAACTTCAGGGTCTTTAAAGTGGCTGCTGTGATTTTCAGATCATTTCTGGTGCGATGGTTCAGTTTTTTTTTAATCTTTTGGAAACAGCGTCTTTCGAAACAAAAACAAAAGCATTTTTTGTTCTTTCTTCCTCTTTTGACGAGCGTTCCTCTGTCCCGTAGGTCGAGCTGGGAGCTTCCAGATCTCCGCGACGGTAAAATCCAGGCCATCAGCGACTCGGATGGCGTGAACTACCCCTGGTACGGGAACACCACGGAGACCAGCACCGTCGTGGGTCCCACCAAGAAAGACACCAAGTTCACGGTGAGCATGAACGACAACTTCTACCCGAGCGTGACGTGGGGCGTCCCGGTGAGCGAGAGCAACGTGCCCATGCTGAGCAACATCTGGAGGGATCAGAGCTTCACCACGTGGCTGGTGGCCATCAACCAGGCGTCGGGGGAGACGGTGGTGCTGCAGACGGTGCGCTGGCGCATGCGGCTGCACATCGAGGTGGATCCGGATAAACCGCTGGGGAAGCGAGCCAAGCTGCTGGAGCCCGTCGCTCAGGAACAGCCGCAACTGCTGGGCAAGAACGAAGCGATCCCGCCCAACGCCATGGTCAAACCCAACGCCAACGACGCGCAGGTCCTCATGTGGAGGCCCAGGACTGGAGATCCAGTGGTGGTCATCCCTCCTAAATACTGATTACAGTTAGTTTTTTTTTACAGAAGGTCAATCTCGCTCTGGTGGAAATGTTCAGAGGATCAGAGCGATGCATCTTTTTTACGAAATGGGTCGGGATCACTGTGCTAAATGAAAAAAATATATATAGTGACGCACTTAATAGAGTGACTTTTCAGTGTGTTTTGCATTGGAATATACCATTTGTATTTATTTATTGGGGTGACGTTCACCACAGGCGCAGTTTTTTTGTGCTTTCGGAGTTTTATACGACACGAGACACTGAATCCATGCTGCCTTAAGTTTACATTACGCTTTCACTGCAAAAACAACGAAAAAAATTTCAGCCTTAAACAGACAACATGCGACGCAGAAAAGCCTCGGCGATCCACGTCTCGCGGTCAGCGATATTCCCTAAAGAGCTGCGCTGCTTTTATTATGATTATAATTATTAAGATGTTTTTTTTTTTTTAAGTACAGTGTACACCTCCTTGTAAAGCACAACAGGTTTCTACAGATATGTTTCATGTTTCGTGTTTCATGGCTGGGAATAACTCCAGGAGACGGAGAGTCTGGCTCGGTGCTCATGGTTTGATTTATTCTCTGTAGAC